>LR778261.1:1904451-1921927 GCA_902810595.1 Coregonus sp. 'balchen'
TTTTTTTAATGAAGCATTTGGGAAAATAGATTGGCAATAAAAAGTTTCTCAATACTTTGTTATAACTTTGTTGGCAATGACACAGGTCAAACGTTTTCTTTAAGTCTTCAAAAGGGTTTTTCACACACTTGTTCCCTGGTATTTTGGCCCTTCCCCCATGCAGATCTCCTCTAGAGCAGTGATTTTTTGGGCTGTCGCTGGGCAACACGACTTTCAACTCCCTCCAAAGATTTCTATGGGTTGAGATCTGGGGGACTGGCTAGGCCACCCCAGGACCTTGAAATGCTTCTTACGAAGCCACCCCTTCGTTGCCCGGGCGGTGGGTTTGGGATCATTGTCATGCTAAAAGACCCAGCACGTTTCACCCTTTCAATGCCCTTGCTGAGGGAAGGGGGTTTTTTCACTAAAAAATCTCATGATACATGGCCCCATTCCTTCTTTCCTTTACACGGATCAGTCATCCTGGTCCCTTTGCAGAAAAAACAGCTCCAAAGCATGATGTTTCCACCCTCATGCTTCACAGTAGGTATGGTGTTCTTTGGAGCAACTCAGCATTCTTTGTCCTCCAAACACAACGAGTTGAGTTTTTACCAAAAAGTTATTTTTTGGTTTCATCTGACATTCTCCCCAATCCTCTTCTGGATCATCCAAATGCTTTTTAGCAAACTTCAGATGGGCCTGGACATGTATGGCTTAAGCAGGGGGACACATCGGCCACTGCAGGATTTGAGTCCCTGGCGGCGTAGGTGTTACTGATGGTAGGCTTTGTTACTTTGGCCCCAGCTGTCTGCAGGTCATTCACTATGTCCCCCCTTTGTGGTTCTGGGATTTTTGCTCACCATTCTTGTGATATTTGACCCCATGGGTGAGATCTTGGTGGAGCCCCAGATCGAGGGAGATTATCGTGGTCTTGTATGTCTTCCATTTCCTAATAATTGCCTCCCACAGTTGATTCTTCAACCAAGCTGCTTACCTATTGCAGATTCGTCTTCCCAGCCTGGTGCAGGTCTACAATTTTGTTTCTGGTGTCCTTTGACAGCTCTTTGGTCTTGGCCATATGGAGTTTGGGTGTGATTTTTGAGGTTGTGGACAGGTGTCTTTTATACTGATAAAAAGTTCAAACAGGTGCCATTAATACAGGTAACGAGTGGAGGACAGAGGACCTCTTAAAGAAAAAGTTACAGGTCTGTGAGAGCCAGAAAATCTTGCTTGTTTGTAGGTGACCAAATACTTATTTTCCACCATAATTGCAAATAAATTAAAAAAAATCCTCCAATTGATTTTCTGGATTTTTTTTCCCCAATTTGCTGTCATAGTTGACATGTACCTATGATGAAAATTACAGGCCTCTCTCATCTTTTAAATGGGAGAACTTGCACATTGGTGGCTGACTAATACTTTTTCCCCCACTGTTTTACACTACCGTTCAAAAGTTGGGTCACTTAGAAATGTCCTTGTTTTTGAAAGAAAAGCAATTATTTGTCCATTAAAATAATTTTAATTAATCAGAAATATTGTAGGGCATTTTTAATGTTTGTAAAGGCTATTGTAGCTGGAAATGGTGATTTTTAATTAGAATATCTATATGGTGTACAGGAGACCCATTATCAGCAACCATCAGTCTTTTTCCAATAGCACGTTGTGTTTGCTAATCCAAGTTTATCATTTTAAAGCCTAATTGATCATTAGAAAATCATTTTGCAATTATGTTAGCACAGCTGAAAAAATGTTGTGCTGGATTAAGAAGCAATAAAACTGGCCTTCTTGAGACTAGTTGAGTATTTGGAGCATCGATTACAGGCTCAAAATGCAAAATGGCCAGAAACAAATAACTTTCTTCTGAAACTCGTCAGTCTATTCTTGTTCTGAGAAATGGCATTTCATGTGAGAAATTGCCAATAAACTGAATATCTCATACAACGCTGTGTACTACTCCCTTCACAGAACAGTGCAAACTGGCTCTAACCACAATAGAAAGAGGAGTGGGAGGCCCCGGTGCACAACTGAGCAAGAGGATAAATACATTAGAGTGTCTATTTTGAGAAACAGACGCCCACAGGTCCTCAACTGGCAGCTTCATTAAATAGTACCCCAAAACATCAGTCTCAACGTCAACAGTGAAGAGGCAACACTGGGATGCTGACCTTCTAGGCAAGTTGCAAAGAAAAAGACATATCTCAGACTGGCCAATAAAAATAAAGATTAAGATGGGCAGTCTGAGATATGGCTTTTTCTTTCATACTATAAAGGCAATTCGAATCCAATTTCAAACTTGCCTTGAGGTCAGACGCGCTTCCGAAGAAACCACAAATCCAAAGCTCCAACAGTGTAAAAAACGAACATTTATTTTCCAATCAAATATAATTTCATAGGCTATATTCCATCGATGAACAAAGTAAAAGCGATCAGATTTAAACTGCAAACAAAAGGTATAGATTAGTAGCAGCTTGCTTAGTACCAAGTATTAGCATAGCATAGTGGTAAAACAACTGTAAGGTACCACCATGCCTGAGGCCTATAGGTAAAGGGAAGAGGAACATGGGAACAAAGGGGTGTGTCTAGGAAAGGCTCCAAAATGCTTTTTAATACCCATGATAACCATAATAGAAAACCAAAAACATGAGTTCACCACACTCCATAATTTATAATGAAATATTTGTACTTCTATTCAATAATCATTTCTAAATGGAACAAAACAATAAAGAAAGAAATGAGAATTTGTCTCCAACACGTACTATTGGCTGCATAGTGGGTGGACAGTTATCTGCTCTGAGTTAAGAAAATATTTACTAAATAAACTAAAGTAAAAGATGTAAAGTAAAAAAAGTGACACAAAAAAATAACAATAACGAGGCTCTATGTAGAGGGGGGGTACCGGTACCGAGTCAATGTATGGGGTACAGGTTAGTCGAGGGGTAATTTGTGATTAGGTAAAGTGATTGGGTAATTTGTACATGTACGTAGGGGTAAAGTGATTAGGTAATTTGTAAAGTGACTATTCATAGATAATAAACTGCGAGTAGCAGCAGTGTAAAAACAAAGGGAAAATAGTCTGGGTGGCCATTGGATTAACTGTTCAGCACTCTTATGTTTTGGGCGTAGAAGCTGTTAAGGAGCCTTTTGGTCCTAGACTTGGCGCTCTGGTAACGCATGTCATGCGGTAGCAGAGAGAACAGTCTATGACTTGGGTGACAAGAGTCTTTGACAATTTTTTGGGCCTTCCTCTGACACCGCCTGGTATAGAGGTCCTGGATAGCAGGAAGCTTGGCACCAGTGATGTATGGGCCGTACGTACTACCCTCTGTAGCGCCTTATGGTCGGATGCCGAGCAGTTGCCATACCAGGTGGTGATGCAAACCGGTCAGGATGCTCTCGATGTGTGCAGCTGTAGAACTGTTTGAGGATCTGGACACCCATGCAAAATCTTTTCAGGGTTCTGGGTTTGATTCCCACGGGGGGCCAGTATGAAAAAGAAATACAAATATAACGTATGCACTCACTAACTGTAAGTCGCTCTTGATAACAGCATCTGCTAAATGACATAATGTAAATGACATCATGGGAAAATCAAAAGAAATCAGCCAAGACCTCAGAAAAAGAATTGTAGACCTCCACAAGTCTGGTTCATCCTTGTGGAGCAATTTCCAAACGCCTGAAGGTACCTCGTTCATCTGTACAAACAGTAGTACGCAAGTATATACTCCATGGGACCACGCAGCCGTCATTCCACGCAGGAAGGAGACGCGTTCTGTCTCCTAGAGATGAACGTACTTTGGTGCGAAAATTGAAAATCAATCCCAGAACAACAGCAAAGGACCTTGTGAAGATGCTGGAGGAAACAGGTACAAAAGTATCTAATCCAGTTAAAAGGGAGTCCTATATCGACAAAACCTGAAAGGCCGGTCAGAAAGGAAGAAGCCACGCTCCAAAACCCCCATAAAAAGACGACTACAGTTTGCAATTGGGCACATGGGACAAAGATCGTACTTTTGGGAGAAATGTCCTTGGTCTGAGGGAAAACAAAAATAGAACGTTTTGGCCTAATGACTTTCGTTATGTTTGGAGGAAAAAAGGGGGATGCTTGCAACCCGAAGAACACCATTGTCCTGCTGGAAGGTAAAAAACCCTCGGCCCCAGTCTCAAATTTCTGGAAGACTTGAAACAGGTTTCCTCAAGAATTTCCTGTATTTAGCCCCCATCCATCATTCCTTAAATTCTGATCAGTTTCCCAGTCCCTCCCAAATGAAAACATCCCCACAGCATGATGCTGCCACACCATGTTTCACTGTGGGGATGGTGTTCTCGGGGTGATGAGAGGTTTTTGGGTTTTGCGCCAGACATTTTCCTGAGGGCCCAAAAAGGTCCTTTTAGTCTCATCTGACCAGAGTCCCTTCTTCCATATGTTGGGGAGTCTCCCAGATGCCTTTTGGCAACACCAAATGTGTTGCTTATTTATTTCTTTAAGCAATGGCTTTTTTGGCCACAAATCATAACCCCAAAGCTCTGTGGAGTGTACGGCTTTTAAAGTGGTCCTATGGACAGTTTACTCCAATCTTCGCTGTGGAGCTTTGCAGCTCCTTCGGGGTTTATTTTGGTCTCTTTGTTGCCTCTCTGATTAATGCTCTCCTGCCTGGTCCGTGAGCTTTGGTGGGTGGCCCCCTCTTGGCAGGTTTGTTGTGGTGCCATATTCTTTCCATTTTTAATAAATGATTTAAAGGTGCTCCGTGGGATGTCAAATTTTATATTTTTTATAACCCAACCCTGATCTGTACTTCCCCCACAACTTTGTCCCTGACCTTTTTGGAGGCTCCTTGGTCTTCATGGTGCCGCTTGCTGTGGTTTCCCTTGCTTAGTGGTGTTGCAGACTCTGGGGCCTTTAAGAAAAAGGTTTTATTAATTACGAGATCATGTGACAGATCATGTGCCCACTTAGATTGCCCCACAGGTGGACTTTATTTAACTAATTATGTGACTTCTGAAGGTGATTGGTTGCAACAGATCTTTTTTAAGGGCTTCATAGCAAAGGGGGAGAATGCATATGCACGACCACTTTCGTTATTTATTTGTATAATTTGTTGAAACAAGTTTTTTTTTCATTCCACTTCACCAATTTGGACTATATGAAATCCAAATAAAAATCAATTTAAATTACAGGTTGTAATGCAACAAAATAGGAAAACACCAAGGGGGGTGAATACTTTTGAAAGGCACTGTAGACTATCTTGGGTACGGCATTGTTATGAAGAAAATGTTTGAAGTATGAAATGAGGGGGGAACCCGCACCAGGGTACAGCCCCAGGGGAACAAGCCCCCGGGGAACCAGCCCCAGGGGAAGGGGAACCAGCCCGGGAACCAGCCCCAGGGGAACCCCTTCCCGGGGAAGGGGAACCAGCCCAGGTGAAGGGGAACCCCGCCCCAGGGGAACAAGCCCAGGGGAAGGGGAACCAACCCCAGGGGAAGGGGACCAGCCCCCGGGGAACAAGCCCCAGGGGAACCAGCCCAAGGGGGAAATGGAACCAGCCCAGGAGAACCAGCCCAAGGGGAATGGGAACCAGCCCCAGGGGAACCAGCCCCAGGAGAAACAGCCCCAGGGGAACCAGCCCCAGGGGAACCAGCCCCAGGGGAAGGGAACCAGCCCCAGGGGAACAAGCCCCAGGGGAAACCAGCCCAAGGGGAAAGGAACCAGCCCCAGGAGAACCAGCCCCAGGGGAAGGGGAACCAGCCCCCGGGGAACCAAACCCCAGGGGAAGGGGAACCAACCCCAGGGAAGGGGAACCAGCCCCAGGGGAACAAGCCCCAGGGGAACAAACCCAAGGGGAATGGGAACCAGCCCCCGGAGAACCCGCCCAGGGGAAGGGGAACCAGCCCAGGGGAACCAGCCCCCCGGGGAACCCGCCCCAGGGGAAGGGGAACCAACCCCAGTGGAACAAGCCCCAGGTGAGACTGGTCAATGAGGCTTGGGGGCTGCTCTCTCTACAATCCCCTCTAACCCGTCTCCTCTGTCTCTGTTCCAGTGTCTCTATATTAACCTGACTCCCCTCTGTCTCTGTTCCCGTGTCCCCTATATTAACCCCGCTCCTCTCTGTCTCTGTTCCAGTGTCTCTATATTAACCCCGTCTCCTCTCTGTCTCTGTTCCGTGTCTCTATATTAACCCTGACTCCTCTCTGTCTCTGTTCCAGTGTCTCTATATTAACCTTTTTCCTTCTGTCTCTGTTCCAGTGTCTCTATATTAACCCTGTCTCCTCTCTGTCTCTGTTCCCGTGTTCTATATTAACCCGTCTATCTCTGTCTCTGTTCCAGTGTCTCTATATTAACCCCGTCCTCTCTGTCTCTGTTCCGTGTCTCTATATTAACCCCGTTCCTCTCTGTCTCGTTCCAGTGTCTCTATATTAACCCCGTCTCCTCTCTGTCTCTGTTCCGTTGTCTCTATATTAACCCGTTCCTCTCTGTCTCTGTTCCCGTGTCTCTATATAAACCCCCTCTCCCCTCTGTCTCTGTTCCAGTGTCTCTATATTAACCCGTCTCCTCTCTGTCTCTGTCCAGTTGTCTCTATATTAACCCCGTCTCCTCTCTGCTCTGTTCCAGTGTCTCTATATTAACCCCGTCTCCCCTCTGTCTTGTTCCAGTGTCTCTATATTAACCCCGTTTTAGTTGCAATCCCATCTACGGGCGACCAGATGGGACATTTTCACCAAGCAGGCCTTCGCTGCCATCTTACATCACAAGCAGAAACCCAAAGTTCTATGATGAGGGACTTTGTATACCCGTATGGAGTCATCACTGACTTATCATTACTGTATGAATACTGGGTATTCACTGACGTACATTTCTGTATGAAAACTGGGTATTCAAAAGACTGTATCATTACTGTATCATTTACTGTATGAATACTGGGTATTCATGACTGTATCATTACTGTATCATTACCCGTTGAATAACGTGTTACACATAGAAGCATAGTAAGTATTATTAAAACAATTATCTATATATTATAACAGCGTATTATTTAATAGTATTATTAAAACATATAAATCCTCATAACAGAGGTGGTACAGTGGCATCGTGCCACATTGTACTTGATCAGGTGTATATCAAAAACGACTCTTTTCTTAGAAGAGTTAGTTAACATGACTGCTCAGTTATCACTACTGTCGCTTGCTTCTTCTGCCAGCAAGACAGTTAACGCAACGGCCATTAATGAGGTCAGGTGGGTAGCCTGTTTGACTTTGTGATTGGCTGGATTCGGAGTTAGATTTATCAATTGTTCTTCAATTATCCTGGCTGGCAAAGTACCAGGATGTTGTTGAGTGAGAGCAGTTTTTGAATCTGAATTTGAAAACTGAATCTGAATCCATTTGAGAAATGAAATCTATGCAACTTTGTAAACTTGAAATAATAGTTTGTAAACTGATACACAGAAAAGGGAATGCAATATCACCGTATTGTAACTGAATATATACATATTTAATTTGAATATCATTGTAAAACTGAATGCAAGTTCAATTTAGAATTGAATTATTCAATTTGTTGCATACGAATTTAAAAATATAATTTCAAATTCAATATCCTAAAACAAATTAAATACCAATTCTGTTGGCACTGAAACTCGATCAATAACTCAGTTTCAATAAAGAATGAGCTGTGTTCCAGTTACTTAAGATACTATGTTTTTCCCCAGCATTATGGTACAGAGATGAACTGGTTGGATGGAGGGAAGCCGTTGTTCAAAGTGTAACTACCAGGGCCCAGGTTCCCAAAAGCATCTAGGCTATGTTCATCGTTAGACTTTTGTAGGGAGCATCGGTAAATGCTATGAGCTGTTTCCAAAAAATCCTGGTTAGTAACGTTGAACTCAAAAGCTTGTTATTTACCTAATGCATCATAACACTCTAGAACAGCTAAGTGTTCATTAGGAGGGTTTTTTGTCTCCTGCATCACTTTGATACACAGAAGATCTCTGTTATACATAGATTCAAGCTGTGTCCTTTGGGAGGCAGGCATGGAGTTGTATGTTTTTCGGTGTCTCACAGGAAGCAGAGTGGAATAATTCCAGAACAGAGAAACCTTTCTGAAAACACAGCATTAGAATTGGTCAATTAGTTTGGAAACATAATATTTGTAACCTGAACTGCTGTAAAGTACAGGCCAGTCTCCTACACAAACACTAGGCCCAATACTGGTCTGTGTCCCAAAACGGGCACACTATTCCCAATGTAGTGCACACTTTGTATGGGCCCTGGTCTAAAGTAGTGCACTACATAGGAAAGATGGGTGGGCATTTGGGATAACTCCATCGATAACAACCTCCTACCTAGAGTTCCAGTGGGAAGACATAGTGTGGATTCAGATTGAAAAACCACTCTTTTCTACCTGGTGATATTACCTTCATGGCATTCTTGCATGTTCTTCCGGTCAATCCAAAGAGGGCGGGGGTTTTTTCAGTATCATGTTCCTCCATTAAGTGTTGAGATTTGCATCATGTGATGTTCCCATGAATGATAGTGCCTGCAAGCAAAATCACCTTTCCTCTTTCCCGCCATCAAATCACTCTTTCCCACCAATCAAAATCACCTCTTTCCTCTTTCCCACCAATCAAATCACCTCTTCCTCTTTCACACCAATCAAAATCACATATTTCCTCTTCCCACCAATCAAACACCTCTATCCTCTTTACACCAGACAACTAATGCCACCTGTGTTCTACATAAATGGTGCAGTTCCAAGTATACATATTCATAGGAGTCATACTTTTTTCCATAATCCTAACATTAATAGGAATCCCTATTTCTTTAAATGATTATGTAGAAATAGAGAGAGTACTCATCAAGGTCCCACAAGGCGAAATATTTCCAAGAAACCACTTATCATGTCACAGCCAGGGCGGCTGGGTGGTGTATGGATGGGTAGTCCAGCCAGGGATGCTGGGTTGGTGTCGGAGGGGTAGTCCAGCCAGGGATGCGGGTGGTTGTCAGATGGGTAGTCCAGCCAGAGATGCTGGGTTGGTTGTCTAGCATGGTTAGTCCAGGCCAGGGATGCTGGGTTGGTTGTCTGGATGGTAGTCCAGCCAGGGAGCTGGGTTGTTGTCTGGATGGGTAGTCCAGCCAGGGATGCTGGGTGGTGTCTGGATGGTAGTCCCGCAAGGGATTGCTGGGGTGGTGGTCTGGATGGGTAGTCAGCCGAGGATGCTGGGTTGGTTGTCTGGATGGGTAGTCCAGCCAGGGATGCGGGTTGGTTGTCCTGGATGGGTAGTCAGCCAGGGATGCTGGGTTGGTTGTCTAGAATGGGTAGTCCAGCCCAGGGATGCTGGGTTGGTTGGTTGGCTGGATGGGTAGTCCAGCCAGGGAGCTGCGGTTGGTGCTGGAGGGGTAGTCAAGCCAGGGAGGCTGGGTTTGGTTGTCTGGATGGGTAGTCAGCCAGGGGGATGCTGGGTGGTTGTTGGATGGGTAGTCCAGCCAGGGATGATGGGTTGGTTGTCTAAGATGGGTAGTCCAGCCCAGGGGGGGGGGTGTACCCTCCTAGATATCATCCTGACTAAATTTACCCTCTAAATACACCTCAGCTGTCTTCAACAGGATCTCAGCGATCACTGCCTTATTGCTCTGCGTCCGTAGGGTCCCGGTTCAAAACGACCACCCATCAGCACTGTCAACGCTCCCAAAACACTTTAGCGAGGAGGCTTCCTAATTACCTGGCCAGGTATCCTGGATGGAATGATCTCATTCCGTCATAGAGGATGCCTGGGTGTTCTTAAAAGTAATTTCCTTCAATCTTAAATAAACATGCCCATTCAAAACAATACAGAAACTAAGAACGATATAGCCCCCTGGTCTCCTCAGACTTGCTGCCTTGACCAGACAAAAACATCTGTGGAGTACAGACATTAGAATCAAATAGCTCCCCGCGAATAGGCAAAACTTTTCAGGGACGTTAGGGAACCATATACACAAGCAGTCAGGAAAGCAAAGGCTAACTTTTCAAACAGAAATTGCATCCTGTAGCAATTAACGCAAAAGTTTTGGGACCTGTAAAGTCCATGGAGAATAAGAGAACTTCCTCCCAGCGCCACTGCATGAGGTAGGAAAAACTATCAACCACGATAAATCTACAATAATCGAGAAATTTCAACAAGCATTTTGCTACAGCTGGCCAGCTTTCATCTGGCTACCACGAACCCGGCCACCAAACTCTGCACCTCTGCTGCAATTGCCCATGCCCCCCGCTTCTCCTTCACACAAATTCAGACAGCTGATGGTTGAAAGCGCTTGGAAAAATTGGACCCCTAACAATCAGCTGGGCTAGAAATCTGGACCCTTTCTTCTAAAACTAGCCGCCGAACTTTGTTTGCACCCCTATTACTAGTCTGTTCAACCTCTCTTTCATAACGTCGGAGATCCCCAGAGATTGGAAAGGCTGCCGCGGTTATCCCCCTATTCAAAGGGGGGGACACTCTGATCTTCAAATGCTACACCTATATCATCCTGACATGCCTTTCGAAGGATTCGAAAGCCAAGTTAACAAAAAGATAATCGACCATTTCGAATCCCCACCGTAACTTCTCCGCTATGCAATCCGGTTGCCGAGCTGGTCACGGTGCCTCAGCCACGCTCAGGTCCTAAACGTATTATAACCGCGATTGATAATAGAAGTACTTGTGCAAAGCCGTCTCTTATCTACATGGCCAAGGCTTTCGACATGTCAACCACAGCATTCTTATTGGCAGACTAAATAAGGCCTTGGTTCTCAAATGCGGCCGCGCCTGAGTTCACCAATACTTCTCAGATAGATAGAGTTCAGTGTGTCAAATCGGAGGTGTTGTCTGGCACTATGGCAGTCTCTATGGGGGTGGCCACAGGGTTCAATTCTTGGGCCGACCACGTTTCTCGTGTATATCAATGATGTCGTCTTGCTGCTGGTGACTCTCAGTCCACTCTACGCAGACGACACCATTTTGTATACACTGGCCCTTCAGGACACTGTGGAAACAAACCTCCAACGAGCTCAATGGCCATACAACAAATCTTCCGTAGCTCCAACTGCTCTTAAACACTAGTAAAACTAAAATGCATGCTTTTAATCGAACGCTGCTGGCACACCGCCCACCCGGACTAGGAATCACACTCTCGAGGGTATGCCTAGAGTATGTGGAAAACTACAAATACCTAGGTTGTATGGTTAGACTGTAAACCAACTTCGACTTACATAAAGAATCTCCAATCCAAAGTTAAATCTAGAATCGGCTTCCTATTTCGCAACAAAGCCTCTTCACTCATGCTGCCAAAAAACATTGCCCTCGTTAAAACTGACTATCTGACCGTCCTTGACTGCGGCGATGTCATTTACCAAAATAGCCTCAAACACTCTACTCCGCAAATTGGATGTAAGTCTATCACAGTGTGCCATCCGTTTTGTCTCCAAAGCCCCATACAACTACCCACCAATGTGACTGTAAGCTCTTGTTGCTGGTCCTCACTACATGTTCGTCGTCAAACCCACTGGCCTCAGGCCAATCTATAATCAATGCTAGGCAAATCCAGCTATCTTAGCTCATTGGTCACCATAGCAGCACCCACCCGTAGTCTGTGCTCAAGGCAGTATATCTCATGGTCAGTCCAAAGCCAAACACCTCCTTTGGCCGCCATTCATTCCAGTTCTCTGCTGCCAATTGACTGGAACGATTGCAAAAATCTCTGACGCTGGAGAATCTTATCTCCTACTAACTTTAAGCATTCAGTTGTCAGGCACCTTAAGATCAATGCCACCTTTAAACAGCCATCTGACATTAGCCCACCCAATACCTCATCCCTCTATTGTTATTATTTGCTCTTTTGCACCCAAGGTATCTATATTGCACATAATCTCTTGCACATCTCGCATTCCAGTGTTAATACTATTGTAATTAATTCTGCACTATAGCCTATTACTGCCTTACCCCATAACTTGCTTACATTTGTACACACTTGTATATATATTTTCTGTTGTATTTCCTGCTTTAGGTTTTTTTACCCCATAGTAACTTGTGTTGGTTTTTTGTTGTTTATTGCACTACTATGCTTATTTGGCCAGGGTCGCAGTTGTAAATGAGAACCGCCATGTTTCAAAATGGCTTACTGTTAATAAAGGTTTATAAAAATAAAATAAAAAAAAAATAAAAAAAGGGGGGTTTGTGGGTTGGTGTCTGGATGGTAGTCCAGCAGTGCGGGGGTTGGTCTGTCTGGATGGGTATTAGTGGAGTCGGAAGTCACATGTCCCTGAATCTTTAAAGAACATCATTATTTAGGGGGCCATCAACGGGTACTGTCATATCACGGTACTGCTCCATATCACTGTTACTGCTACATATCACGGTTACTGCTCAATATCCCGGTACTGCTCCATAGCACTGTGACTGCCATATCACGGTATGAATCCATATCCAATGTTACTGCTCCAAATCACGGTTACTGCTCAATATCACTGTTACTGCTCCATATCACGGTGACTGCTCAATATCACGGTTCTGCTCCATTTCAGGTTACTGATCCATATCACGGTACTGCTCATATCACGGTTTACTGCTCCATATCACTTGTTAAGTCCATATACGGTTACTGCTCCATATCCGGTTACTGCTCCATATCACATGTTACTGCTCAATCCCGGTTAGCTCAGTATCACTGTTACTGCTCATATGCACGGGTACTGCTCCTATCACTGTTACTGCAATGCCTCCATATCACTGGATGGCTCATATCACGGTAATGCTCAATATCACTGTTATTGCTCCATATCCGGTTTAATGCTCCATATCACTGTTACGGCTCCATATCACGGTTATGCTCCATATCATGTTACTGCCTCCACTAATGTTACTGCTCCATATCACGGTTGGTTACTGCTCCATAGCATGTGACTGCTCCATATCACGGTTACTGCTCCATACACTGTTACTGCCTCCATATCACGGTTTACTGCTCCATATCACTTTACTGCTCCATATCACTGTTACTGCTCCATTCACGGTACTGCTCCCATATCACGGTTACTTGCTCCATGATCACGGTTACTGCTCCATATCACTGTTATGCTCCGTATCACGGTTACATGCTCCGTATCACGGTTACTGACAACTCCTATCATGTTACTGCTACATATCACTGTTACTGCTCATTATGGTGACGGCTCCCAAAATGCACCCTATACCCATTATGGTGCACTAGGGTCAGGTCAAATCAAAAGCAGGTGGAACTGTATATAGGGAATAGGGTGATGTTTGGGACCAATACCGGTGGGTTGTATTAGTTTAACCCCTTCCACTGCAGATGTGACATTTCACTCTTATGACGATCCCCTTTTCCCCACATTCCAGTTAAGACACTAGGATTGTCACCGATTGTCTGAAGGATTGGACCAATGCGCAGCGTTGCGAGTTGAACCGAATGACTTTATTCACAAAAAACCACGAAAAAACAACAAAAGAAGTACGTGAAGTTCATACTGAAACACACTAACAACAACACAGAAACAAGAAAACAAATAACCCACAAACAAAGGAGAAAACACACAGAAATATATATGGCTCCCAATCAGAGATAGCGAGCCGACAGCTGAACCCCCAAACTCGTTACCTCCGATTGGGATCACAGACCAATCACCATAGACACAAACAAAATGAATCACCATCCCAAACACCCCCAAATGAAATACACCCCCACAAACACATGAAAATGAACAACCCTGGCTCAATTATCAAAGTCCATAGAGCAGAGTGTCACCAGTACCCCCCATAAAGGTGCGAACTCCGGGCGCACCCACATCACGGGACTAGGGGAGGGTCTGGGTGGGCGTCATGTCCATGGTGGCGGCTATGGCCCCGGTCGTGACCCAACCCCACCACAGTCAAAACCTGCTCGGTAGCCTCCTCCATGGACCACCCTCCAAACTAACCCCACTCGGACTAAGGGGCACCCCCGGACTAAGGGCCGCATCGGCCCTCAGGCAGCCCGGGATAGGGGCAGCACCGGGGATAAGGGGCAGACCTGGGCTAGGGACAGCACCGGGGACTAAGGGGCGGGCTGCACCGGACGGGGGCAGTACCGGACAAAGGGAGTACAGGACTAGGGACGGGCACCCGGGATAAGGGCGGCAACGGACTCAGGGCAGCACCGGACTAAGGGGCAGCACGGGCTAAAGGGCAGCACGACTAAGGGGCAGAACCGGGTAAGGGGATCACCTGGACTAGATGGCGGATCATGGCTGCGGGCTCGGCGATCCTGGGGGGGGGCGGGCCGGACTCTGGCGGGGGATCCTGGCGGGACGGCCTATGGCGGATCAAGGCGGACGGCTCTGGAGGATCGCGGACGGCTATGGGGATCTGGCTGGAAGGCTTTCTGGCGCGATCCTGGCTGACGGGCTCTGGCGGATCCTGGCCTGTGACGGCTCTGGCGGATCATGGCGGGAAGGGCTCTGGCGGATTTCTGGCGGGAAGGCTATGGCGGATCCTGGCGGGAGGCCTATGGCGGATCCGCGGTGGACGGCTCTGGCGGATCCTGGCTGGACGGCTCTGGCGGATCCTGGCTAGACGGCTTGGCGGATCCTGGATGGACGGCTCTGGCGGGATCCAGGCTGGACGGCTCTGGGGACCCTGGCTGGACGGCTATGGCGGACCCTGGTGGACGGCTCTGGCGGATCCTGGATGGACGGCTATGCGGATCCTGGCTAGACGGCTCTGGCGGATCCGGCTGGACGGCTCTGGCGGATACTGGATGGACGGCTCCTGGCGGGCGATCCTGGTAGAAGGCTCGGGCGGGATCTGGTGGACGCTCTGGCGGATCCTGGCCTGGACGGCTCTGGCGGATCTGGTGGAGGACGGATCTGGCTGCTTCATGGCTGGCGGACGGATCTGGGCTCATGGATGGCTAACGGATCTGGCGGCTCATGCTGGCTGCGGACTGGCTGCTCAGGCTGCTGAAGGATCGGCTGCTCATGGCTGGCTGACGGATCTGGGCTCAGGCTGGGCTGACGGATCTGGCTGCTCATGGCTGGGCTGACGGATCTGGTGACTCATGGCTGGATGAGGTCTGGCTGCTAATGGAGGCTGACGGGATCTGGCTGCTCATGGGGCTGCAGGATATGGGCTGCTCATGGCGGACGACGGATCTGGCTTGCTCATGGCGGCGACGGATCGGGCTGCCTCAGGGCTGGCTGACGGGTCTGGCTGCTCATGGATGGCTGACGGGTCTGGCTTGCTCAGGCTGGCTGACGGGTATGGCTGATAATGGCTGGCTGACGGATCTGCCTGCTCATGAACTGGCTGCGGAATCTGCCTGCTCATGGCTGGCGGACGGATATGGCTGCTCATGGCTGTGCTGAAGGATCTGGCTGCTCATGGCTGGATGACGGGTCTGGCCTCATGGCTGGTGACGGGTCTGGCTGACTCATGGGCTGGCGACGGATCTGGCTGCTCATGGCTGGCTGACGGATCTGGCTGTCATGGCTGGCTGAGGATCTGGCTCTGCTCATGGCTGGCTGACGGATCTGGCTGCTCATGGCTGGAGGACGGATCCGCTGTCATGGCTGGATGACGGGGCTGGCTGCTCATGGCTGGCTGACGGGTCTGGCTGACTCATGGCTGGCTGACGGGATCTGGAGCTGCTCAGGCTGGCTGCCGGATATTTCTGGCTGCTCTGGTGGCTGACGGATCTGGCTGCTCATGGCTGGCTGACGGATCTGGCTGCTATGGCTGTCTGACGGGTCTGGTGCTCATGGATGGGCTGACGGATCTGGCTGCTCATGGCTGGCTGACGGATCTGGCTGCTCATAGCTGGCTGATGGTGCTGGCTGGGGAGACTGGCGGTGGAGGCGGACCCCCAGCCTCGGATGCAGTCAACATCTCCAGCAGGGCGGCTCCCATCTGCAGGAGCTGCTCTTCCTGGTCCGAACCCGAGCTTCCAGTCTAGTATGGGCTGCGTCGGCTCCTGCTGATTCCATAGCAGATGTATGATTCTGTCTGGCGGAAGGCTCTAGCGGCTCCTGTCTGGCGGAAGGCTCTGAAGGCTCATGGCAGACGGACGGCTTTGCAGGCTCAGTACAGACGGGCGGCTTATGCAGCGCTTGGCAAACCGGGCAGTTCAGACGCCATAGGGCCGACGGGCAGTTCAGGCGCCGTTGGGCAGACGGCAGACTCTGGCCGACTGGTAACGCACCCCGTAGGATCGTGCGTGGAGCAGGAACAGGCCGGGCTGGGCTGGCGACGCGCACCTTATCCCTGGTGCGAGTGGCCGGAACAGGCCGGGCCGGGCTGGCGACGCACATCGTGGACCTGGTGCGTGGAGTAGGGAACAGACCGGTCCGTACCGGGAACACCCACCACTGGCCTTAACTGGGGATCAAGAACGGACCGGACCAGACTGGGAACACACTTCAGTCTCTCATGCCGTGCCACAACAACTTCCCCTCCTCTACTCGCCAATGGCTCCCGTAATCCGATAGCCTTTTCTCCAGCTCTACCTGTGGCAAGCCTCCTGCTGCCCAGCTGCCCAAGCCATGTGCCCCCCCCAAAAAAAATTTCTTGGGGTTGCCTCTCTTCCACGGGCTTCCAGCCTCGCCTTCGCGCTGCCTCCTCGTACCACCTCCTCTCGGCTTTGGCTGCCTCCAGCTCTTCACGAGGGAGGCGATATTCTCCCGGTTGTGCCCAAGGATCCTTTCCGTCCAATAACTCTTCCATGTCCAGACCTTAGGAGGCGTCCATAACTCCTGTGTAGGTAGGTCCTGTTGCCGCTTGTTACGCTGCTTGGTCCTTTTGTGGTGGGTTATTCTGTCACGATCGTCTGAAGGATTGGACCAATGCGCAGCGTTGCGAGTGAACATGATGACTTTATTCATCCAAAGAAACCACGAAAAACAACAAAAGAAGATACGTGAAGTTCTATACTGAAACACACTAACAACAACACAGAAACAATAACCCACAAAACAAAGGAGAAAACACACAGAATATATATGGCTCCCAATCAGAGATAACGAGCCGACAGCTGACACTCGTTACCTCCGATTGGGAGTCACAGACCAATCACCATAGACACCAAACAAAATGAAACTCACCCATCCCCAACACCACCAATGAAATACACCCCAAAACACATGAAAATGAACAACCCTGGCTCAATTCTCAAAGTCCATAGAGCCAGAGTGTCACAGGTATTCACAGAGCAACCCTGTTGTATTCACAGAGCAACCCTGTGGTATTCACAGAGCAACCCTGTGGTATTCACAGAGCAACCCTGTTGTATTCACAGAGCAACCCTGTTGTATTCACAGAGCAACCCTGTTGTATTCACAGAGCAACCCTGTGGTATTCACAGAGCAACCCTGTTGTTACAGAATGAAGTGTTCCATACCTGCATGATTAAGAATGATTATGTCAGGGCGACGTGTATGCGGGTGAGCGAAGTCAAGCGCAGGACAGACTACTGGCAGCGTACTTATCGTAGCCCCAGG
>LR778261.1:1922027-1957027 GCA_902810595.1 Coregonus sp. 'balchen'
AATGACTGAACCTAACTCAGTCTCTCTCCAGCCACATACCCTGACCAGCTCAGACAGCCACATACCCTGACCAGCTCAGTCTCCTCTCCAGCCACATACCCTGACCAGCTCAGTCTCCTCTCCAGCCACATACCCTGACCAGCTCCGTCTCCTCTCCAGCCACATACCCTGACCAGCTCCGTCTCCTCTCCAGCCACATACCCTGACCAGCTTCCGTCTCCTCTCCAGCCACATACCCTGACCAGCTCAGTCTCCTCTCCAGCCACATACCCTGACCAGCTCCGTCTCCTCTCCAGCCACATACCCTGACCAGCTTCAGTCTCCTCTCCAGCCACATACCCTGGACCAGCTCAGTCTCCTCTCCAGCCACATAACCCTGACCAGCTCAGTCTCCTCTCCAGCCACATACCCTGACCAGCTCAGTCTCCTCTCCAGCCACATACCCTGACCAGCTCAGTCTCCTCTCCAGCCACATACCCTGACCCAGCTCCGTCTCCTCTCCAGCCACATACCCTGACCAGCTCAGTCTCCTCTCCAGCCACATACCCTGACCAGCTCCGTCTCCTCTCCAGCCACATACCCTGACCAGCTCAGTCTCCTCTCCAGCCACATACCCTGACCAGCTCCGTCTCCTCTCCAGCCACATACCCTGACCAGCTCAGTCTCCTCTCCAGCCACATACCCTGACCAGCTCAGAATCCTCTCCAGCCACATACCCTGACCAGCTCCGTCTCCTCTCCAGCCACATACCCTGACCAGCTCCGTCTCCTCTCCAGCCACATACCCTGACCAGCTCAGTCTCCTCTCCAGCCACATACCCTGACCAGCTCCGTCTCCTCTCCAGCCACATACCCTGACCAGCTCCGTCTCCTCTCCAGGTTAGATATGTGTTGAGGTTGGATATAATACGGTTTAGTGTTGTCATGCAGCTATAGTCAATAGAGTAAGAGCAGAATGCCGTACCCTAACCAGCTTCTCAGAGTCTCCTCTCCACTTGCTGACGATGCTGGAGGCTGAGATATTGAAGAAGGTGGTGTTACACTCTGTGGCTACAGCCTTGGCCAGCAGGGTCTTACCTGTACCTGAGAGGGAGAGGGTAGGACTGTTAGGACTGTTAGGACTGTTAGGACTGTTAGTGTGTGTCTTACCTGTACCTGAGAGGAGAGGTTAGGAGTGTTTGTGTGCGTGAGTAGGTGTTTTTGTGTGTATATGTGTGTGTAGGTGTAGGTGTGTGTGTAGGGGTTGGATGTGTGTGTAGGTGTAGGTGTTTGTGTGTGTGTGTGTGTGTGTGTGTGTGTGTGTGTGTGTGTGTGTGTGTGTGTGTGTAGGTGTGTGTGTGTGTGTGTGTAGGTGTGTGTGTAGGTGTAGGTGTGTGTGTGTGTAGGTGTGTGTGTGTAGGTGTAGGTGTGTGTAGGTGTGTGTAGGTGTGTAGGTGTGTGTGTGTAGATGTGTGTAGGTGTTGGTGTGTGTGTAGGTGTAGGTGTGTGTAGTGTAGGTGTGTGTTGTAGGTGTGTGTGTGTGTGTAGGTGTAGGGTGTGTGTGTAGGTGTGTGTAGGTGTAGGTGGTGTGTGTGTAGGTGTGGTAGGTGTGTAGTGTATGTGTGTAGTGTGTAGGTGTTGGTGTGTGGTTAGGTGTAGGTGTGTGTGTAGGTGTAGGTGTGTGTAGGTTAGGTGTGTGTGTAGGTGTGTGTAGGTGGTGTGTAGGTGTAGGTGTGTGTAGGTGTGTGTGCAGGTGTGTAGGTGTAGGTGTGTGTGTAGGTGTAGGTGTGTGTGTAGGTGTGTGTAGGTGTAGGTGTGTGTTACCTGGTGGCCCGTATAAAAGCAGACCTTTCCATGGAGACAGGATGCCAGTGAATAGCTGTGGATACTAAGGACAGCATGAAGGAATGTTATACAACCTTATCACTGTCACAATACAACCTTATCACTGTCACAATACAACCTTATCACTGTCACAATACAACCTTATCTATAAACATCACTGTCACAATACAACCATATCTATAAACATCACTGTCACAATACAACCTTATCACTGTCACAATACAACCTTATCACTGTCACAATACAACCTTATCTATAAACATCACTGTCACAATACAACCATAACTACTGTATAAACATCACTCTCACAACACAACCATATCTATAAACATCACTGTCACAATACAACCATATCTATAAACATCACTGTCACAACACAACCATATCTATAAACATCACTGTCACAACACAACCATATCTATAAACATCACTGTCACAATACAACCATATCTATAAACATCACTGTCACAATACAACCATATCTATAAACATCACTGTCACAACACAACCATATCTATAAACACCACTGTCACAATACAACCATATCTATAAACATCACTGTCACAATACAACGATATCTATAAACATCACTGTCACAACACAACCATATCTATAAACATCAATGTCACAACACAACCATATCTATAAACATCACTGTCAAAACACAACCATATCTATAAACATCAATGTCACAACACAACCATATCTATAAACATCACTGTCAAAACACAACCATATCTATAAACATCACTGTCACAATACAACCATATCTATAAACATCACTGTCACAATACAACCATATCTATAAACACCACTGTCACAATACAACCATATCTATAAACATCACTGTCACAATACAACCATATCTATAAACATCACTGTCACAATACAACCATATCTATAAACATCACTGTCACAATACAACCATATCTATAAACATCACTGTCACAATACAACCATATCTATAAACATCACTGTCACAATACAACCATATCTATAAACACCACTGTCACAATACAACCATATCTATAAACATCACTGTCACAATACAACCATATCTATAAACATCACTGTCACAACACAACCATATCTAATGTATAAACATCACTGTCACAATACAACCTTATCACTGTCACAACACAACCATATCTATAAACATCACTGTCACAATACAACCATATCTATAAACATCACTGTCACAATACAACCATATCTATAAACATCACTCTCACAACACAACCATATCTATAAACATCACTGTCACAACACAACCATATCTATAAACATCAATGTCACAACACAACCATATCTATAAACATCACTGTCACAATACAACCATATCTATAAACATCACTGTCACAATACAACCATATCTATAAACACCACTGTCACAATACAACCATATCTATAAACATCACTGTCACAATACAACCATATCTATAAACATCACTGTCACAATACAACCATATCTATAAACATCACTGTCACAATACAACCTTATCACTGTCACAATACAACCTTATCACTGTCACAATACAACCTTATCTACGGTATAAACATCACTGTCACAATACAACCATATCTATAAACATCACTGTCACAACACAACCATATCTATAAACATCACTGTCACAATACAACCATATCTATAAACATCACTGTCACAACACAACCATATCTATAAACATCACTGTCACAATACAACCATATCTATAAACACCACTGTCACAATACAACCTTATCACTGTCACAATACAACCTTATCACTGTCACAATACAACCATATCTATAAACATCACTGTCACAATACAACCTTATCACTGTCACAATACAACCTTATCACTGTCACAATACAACCTTATCTATAAACATCACTGTCACAATACAACCATATATATAAAAATCACTGTCACAATACAACCATATCTAATGTATAAACATCACTGTCACAACACAACCATATCTATAAACATCACTGTCACAATACAACCATATCTATAAACATCACTGTCACAACACAACCATATCTATAAACATCACTGTCACAATACAACCATATCTATAAACACCACTGTCACAATACAACCATATCTATAAACATCACTGTCACAACACAACCATATCTATAAACATCACTGTCACAATACAACCATATCTATAAACACCACTGTCACAATACAACCATATCTATAAACATCACTGTCACAATACAACCATATCTATAAACATCACTGTCACAACACAACCATATCTATAAACATCACTGTCACAATACAACCATATCTATAAACACCACTGTCATAATACAACCATATCTATAAACATCACTGTCACAATACAACCATATCTATAAACATCAATGTCACAACACAACCATATCTATAAACATCAATGTCACAACACAACCATATCTATAAACATCACTGTCACAACACAACCATATCTATAAACATCACTGTCACAATACAACCATATCTATAAACATCACTGTCACAATACAACCATATCTATAAACATCACTGTCACAATACAACCTTATCACTGTCACAATACAACCTTATCACTGTCACAATACAACCTTATCTATAAACATCACTGTCACAATACAACCATATCTATAAACATCACTGTCACAATACAACCATATCTATAAACATCCACTGTCACAAACACAACCATATCTATAAACATCACTGTCACAACACAACCATATCTATAAACATCACTGTCACAATACAACCATATCTATAAACACCACTGTCACAATACAACCTTATCACTGTCACAATACAACCTTATCACTGTCACAATACAACCTTATCTATAAACATCACTGTCACAATACAACCATATCTATAAACATCACTGTCACAATACAACCATATCTAATGTATAAACATCACTGTCACAACACAACCATATCTACTGTATAAACATCACTGTCACAACACAACCATATCTATAAACATCACTGTCACAATACAACCATATCTATAAACATCACTGTCACAATACAACCATATCTATAAACATCACTGTCACAACACAACCATATCTATAAACATCACTGTCACAATACAACCTTATCACTGTCACAATACAACCTTATCACTGTCACAATACAACCTTATCTATAAACATCACTGTCACAATACAACCATATATATAAACATCACTGTCACAATACAACCATATCTAATGTATAAACATCACTGTCACAACACAACCATATCTATAAACATCACTGTCACAATACAACCATATCTATAAACATCACTGTCACAATACAACCATATCTATAAACATCACTGTCACAATACAACCTTATCACTGTCACAATACAACCTTATCACTGCCACAATACAACCTTATCACTGTCACAATACAACCTTATCTATAAACATCACTGTCACAATACAACCATATCTATAAACATCACTGTCACAATACAACCATATCTATAAACATCACTGTCACAATACAACCATATCTATAAACATCACTGTCACAATACAACCATATCTATAAACATCACTGTCACAACACAACCATATCTATAAACATCACTGTCACAATACAACCATATCTATAAACATCACTGTCACAATACAACCATATCTATAAACATCACTGTCACAATACAACCATATCTATAAACATCACTGTCACATACAACCTACTGTCACAATACAACCCTATCTATAAACATCACTGGTCACAAATACAACCATATCTATAACATCACTGTCACAATACAACCATATCTATAAACACCACTGTCACAACACAAACCATATCTATAAACATCACTGTCACAACACAACCATATCATGTACAATACAACCTTATCACTGTCACATACAACCTTATCTATAAAACATCACTGTCACAATACCAACCATATCCTATAAACATCACTGTCACAATACAACCATATCTATAAAACATCACTTCACAATACAACCATATCTATAAACATCACTGTCACAATACAACCATATCTATAAACATCACTGTCACAATACAACCATATCTAGAAACATCACTGTCACAACACAACCATATCTATAAACATCACTGTCACAATACAACCATATCTATAAACATCACTGTCACAATACAAACCATATCTATAAACATCACTGTCACAATACAAACCAGATCTATAAACATCACTGTCCACAATACAACCATATCTATAAACATCACTGTCACAATACAACCATATCTATAAACATCACTGTCACAATACAACCATATCTATAAAACATCACTGTCACAACACAAACCATATCTATAAACATCACGGTCACAATACAACCCATATCTATAAACATCACTGTCACAATACAACCATATCTATAAACATCACTGTCACAATACAACCATATCTATAAACATCACTGTCACAATACAAACCATATCTAATAAACATCCACTGTCACAATACAACCATATCTATAAACATCACTGTCACAATACAACCATATCTATAAACATCACTGTCACAACACAACCATATCTATAAACATCACTGTCACAATACAACCATATCTATAAACACCACTGTCACAATACACCCATATCTATAAACATCACTGTCACAATACAACCTTATCACTGTCACAATACAACGACGGGCCATATTGTAAGATGGGCCATATTGTAAGATGGGCCATATTGTAAGACGGGCCATATTGTAGGATGGTCCCATATTGTAGGATGGTCCATATTGTAAGACGGGCCATATTGTAGGATGGTCCATATTGTAAGACGGGCCATATTGTAGGATGGTCCATATTGTAAGACGGGCCATATTGTAGGATGGGCCATATTGTAAGACGGGCCATATTGTAAGATGGGCCATATTGTAAGATGGGCCATATTGTAAGACGGGCCATATTGTAGGATGGTCCATATTGTAGGATGGTCCATATTGTAAGACGGGCCATATTGTAGGATGGTCCATATTGTAAGACGGGCCATATTGTAGGATGGTCCATATTGTAAGACGGGCCATATTGTAGGATGGGCCATATTGTAAGACGGGCCATATTGTAAGACGGGCCATATTGTAGGATGGGCCATATTGTAAGACGGGCCATATTGTAGGATGGGCCATATTGTAGGATGGGCCATATTGTAAGACGGGCCAGATTGTAGGATGGTCCATATTGTAGGATGGTCCATATTGTAAGACGGGCCATATTGTAAGACGGGCCATATTGTAAGACGGGCCATATTGTAAGATGGGCCATATTGTAGGATGGTCCATATTGTAGGATGGTCCATATTGTAAGACGGGCCATATTGTAAGACGGGCCATATTGTAGGACGGTCCATACTGTAGGACGGGCCATACTGTAAGACGGGCCATATTGTAAGACGGGCCATATTGTAAGACGGGCCATATTGTAAGACGGGCCATATTGTAGGACGGTCCATATTGTAAGACGGGCCATATTGTAAGACGGGCCATATTGTAGGATGGGCCATATTGTAAGACGGGCCATATTGTAGGATGGGCCATATTGTAGGCTGGGCCATATTGTAAGACGGGCCATATTGTAAGACGGGCCATATTGTAGGATGGTCCATATTGTAGGATGGTCCATATTGTAAGACGGGCCATATTGTAAGACGGGCCATATTGTAAGACGGGCCATATTGTAGGATGGTCCATATTGTAGGATGGGCCATATTGTAAGACGGGCCATATTGTAAGACGGGCCATATTGTAAGACGGGCCATATTGTAAGACGGGCCATATTGTAGGATGGTCCATATTGTAAGACGGGCCATATTGTAAGACGGGCCATATTGTAAGACGGGCCATACTGTAAGACGGCCATATTGTAAGACGGGCCATATTGTAAGATGGGCCATATTGTAGGATGGTCCATACTGTAAGATGGGCCATTGACGGACAGAAGTTTACCATTTACACATTTTGACCAAAAATAAATAAAGTAGCAATGAATAAATAGTGAGAAAGAGTCAACTCTGTTCCTTCTAGTGAAACAGAACGCTTTCAGTTGAAGAAAAAACACAAAAGCAGGTGTAAGCAACAGCAGCATTTAAAGTACCAGGATTGGGCCTCAGCGTACATAGGGAGGGTCAGATAAAGTACCAGGATTGGGCCTCAGCGTACATAGGGAGGGTCAGATAAAGTACCGGGATTGGGCCTCAGCGTACATAGGGAGGGTCAGATAAAGTACCGGGATTGGGCCTCAGCGTACATAGGGAGGTCAGATAAAGTACCAGGATTGGGCCTCAGCTGTACATAGGGGAGAGGTCAGATAAATGTACCAGGATTGGGCCTCAGCGTACATAGGGAGGGTCAGATAAAGTACCAGGATTGGGCCTCAGCGTACATAGGGAGGTCAGATAAAGTACCAGGATTGGGCTCAGCGTACATAGGGAGGGTCAGATAAAGTACCAGGATTGGGCCTCAGCGTACATAGGGAGGGTCAGATAAAGTACCAGGATTGGGCCTCAGCGTATATAGGGAGGGTCAGATAAAGTACCGGGATTGGGCCTCAGCGTACATAGGGAGGGTCAGATAAAGTACCAGGATTGGGCCTCAGTGTACATAGGGAGGGTCAGATAAAGTACCAGGATTGGGCCTCAGCGTAAATAGGGAAGGTCAGATAAAGTACCAGGATTGGGCCTCAGCGTACATAGGGAGGGTCAGATAAAGTACCAGGATTGGGCCTCAGCGTACATAGGGAGGGTCAGATAAAGTACCAGGATTGGGCCTCAGCGTACATAGGGAGGGTCAGATAAAGTACCAGGATTGGGCCTCAGCGTACATAGGGAGGGTCAGATAAAGTACTGGGATTGGGCCTCAGCGTACATAGGGAGGGTCAGATAAAGTACCAGGATTGGGCCTCAGCGTACATAGGGGAGGGTCAGATAAAGTACCAGGATTGGGCCCTCAGCGTACATAGGGAGGGTCAGATAAAGTACTGGGATTGGGCCTCAGCGTACATAGGGAGGGTCAGATAAAGTACCAGGATTGGGCCTCAGCGTACATAGGGAGGGTCAGATAAAGTACCAGGATTGGGCCTCAGCGTACATAGGGAGGGTCAGATAAAGTACCAGGATTGGGCCTCAGCGTATATAGGGAGGGTCAGATAAAGTACCGGGATTGGGCCTCAGCGTACATAGGGAGGGTCAGATAAAGTACCAGGATTGGGCCTCAGCGTACATAGGGAGGGTCAGATAAAGTAACATACAGAATAATGTGTCTCAGTGTCATCATTAGGCTGTGATAGGACATTAAAGGCCAGACTGGGTGGTTTTCAAGTATGGATTTAATGTCACCTTGAGGAATAACTGTTTTTAGTGGAGACATATTCCGGATCAGAATGGAACGGTACGGTAGCAGAGGAAGAGCCTGTACCTTAACAGGGTAGACGACAGCCTCTTTGACTAATCGCTTGGCGGCCTGCAGGCCTATGATATCGTCCCAGCGCACAGCGGGGTTGTGTAAATAGATGTCCTTTAGAGACAGGAGAGGGATGGAGCTTAGACCTTCATTAATATACACACACACATTTGATACAATGGTGGCATTATATTCACACAACAAAGACAGCTCTTCAGTGCTCTCTAGTGTTTCATCTGAGTATTACAGATTAAAAGAGAACGTCGTCAACGATTTACCAAAATAAATAATAATGACCCTACTAATTACAGCTCTTACCCTGCTAATAACAGCTCTTACCCTGCTAATACACATCTTACCTGCTAATAACACATCTTACCCTGCTAATAGCACTCTCCTGCTAATAAATAGCAAACATCTTACCCTGCTAATAACACATCTTACCTGCTAATAACACATTTACCCTGCTAATAACACTCTTACCCTGTAAACTCTACCCTGCTAATAACACTCTTACCCTGCTAATAACACCTGCAATACACTTACCCTGCTAAAACACATCTTACAACACCTGCTACCTACCTGCATAACACTCTTACCCTGCTAATAACACTCTTACCCTGCTAATAACAGCTTTACCTGCTAATAACAGCTCTTACCTGCTAATAACACTCTTACCTGCTAATAACACATCTTACCCTGCTAATAACACCTGTTGCTTACCCTGCTAATAACACTCTTACCCTGCTAATAACAGCATCTTACCCTGCTAATAACAGCATCTTACCTGCTAATAACAGCTCTTACCCTGCTAATAACCACAAAATCTTACCCTGCTAATAACAGCTCTTACCCTGCTAATAACAGCTTTACCTGCTAATAACAGCTCTTACCCTGCTAATAACCATGCTATCCCTTCCTAATAACACTCTTACCCTGCTAATAACAGCTTACTTAATACACATCTTACCCTGCTAATAACACTACTGTTACACACTGCTAATAACAGCTCTTACCCTGCTAATAACAGCTCTTACCCTGCTAATAACAGCATCTTACCCTGCTAATAACAGCTCTTATCCCTGCTAATAACAGCTCCCTCTTACCCTGCTAATAACAGCTCTTACCCTGCTAATAACACATCTTACCCTGCTAATAACAGCTCTTACCCTGCTAATAACAGCTCTTACCCTGCTAATAACACCTCTTACCCTGCTAAATAACACATCATTACCTGCTAATAACACTCTTACCCTGCTAATAACAGCTATTACCCTGCTAATAACGCTCTTACCCTGCTAATAACAGCTCTTACCCTGCTAATAACACATCTTACCCTGCTAATAACACTCTTACCCTGCTAATAACATCTTCACCTGAATAACAGTCTTACCCGCATAACACTTACCCTGCTAATAACACATCTTACCCTGCTAATAACACTCTTACCCTGCTAATAAACAGCTCTTACCCTGCTAATAACACTCTTAACCCTGCTAATAACAGCTCTTACCCTGCTAATAACACACTCTTAACCCCTGCTAATAACACATCTATTACCTGCTAATAACAGCTCTTACCCTGCTAATAACAGCTCTTACCCTGCTAATAACAGCTCTTACCCTGCTAATAACAGCTCTTACCCTGCTAATAACACTCTTACCCTGCTAATAACAGCTCTTACCCTGCTAATAACACTCTTACCCTGCTAATAACAGCTCTTACCCTGCTAATAACACATCTTACCCTGCTAATAACACATCTTACCCTGCTAATAACACTCTTACCCTGCTAATAACAGCTCTTACCCTGCTAATAACAGCTCTTACCCTGCTAATAACAGCTCTTACCCTGCTAATAACTCTTACCTGCTAATAACACATCTTACCCTGCTAATAACACTTACTGCTATCTTTACCCTGCTAATAACAGCTCTTACCCTGCTAATAACACATCTTACCCTGCTAATAACACATCTTACCCTGCTAATAACACTCTTACCCTGCTAATAACAGCTCTTACCCTGCTAATAACACATCTTACCCTGCTAATAACAGCTCTTACCCTGCTAATAACACATCTTACCCTGCTAATAACAGCTCTTACCCTGCTAATAACAGCTCTTACCCTGCTAATAACACATCTTACCCTGCTAATAACACTCTTACCCTGCTAATAACACATCTTACCCTGCTAATAAACACTCCTTTAACCTCCTGCAATAACACTCTTACCACTGCTAATAACACTCTACCCTGCTAATAACACATCTTACCCTCTAAACATAACCCTGCTAATAACCTCTTACCCTGCTAATAACACATCTTACCCTGCTAATAACACATCTTACCCTGCTAATAACAGCTCTTACCCTGCTAATAACACATCTTACCCTGCTAATAACAGCTCTTACCCTGCTAATAACACTCTTACCCTGCTAATAACACATCTTACCCTGCTAATAACACTCTACTGTATACACTACCCTGTACCTACCGAATAACACATCTTACCCTGCTAATAACAGCTTACCCTGTAATACCTCTTACCGCTAATAACAGCATCTTACCCTGCTAATAACAGCTCTTACCCTGCTAATAACAGCTATTACCCTGCTAATAACAGTCTATATACTACCCTGCTAATAACAGCTTCTTACCCCTGCTAATAACACATCTTACCCTGCTAATAACACATCTTACCCTGCTAATAAACACACTTACCCTCGCTAATAACAGCTCTTACCCTGTTTACCTTTAGATAACAGCTCTTACCCTGCTAATAACACATCTTACCCTGCTAATAACACATTTACCTGCTATACACTCTTACCCTGCTAATAACACATTCTTACCTCTGCTAATAACACATCTTACCCCCTGCTAAATAACACACTCTTACCCTCTGCTAATAACAGCTCTTACCCTGCTAATAACAGCTCTTACCCTGCTAATAACAGCTCTTACCCTGCTAATAACACTCTTACCCTGCTAATAACACTACCTCTTACCCTGCTAATAACAGCTCTTACCCCTGCTAATAACACACTCTACTTAACCCTACCGCTAATAACACATCTTAACCCTGCTAATAACAGCTCTTACCCTGCTAATAACACTCTTACCCTGCTAATAACAGCTCTTACCCTGCTAATAACACATCTTACCTGCTAAACCTACCTGCTAATAAACACCTTACCCTGCTAATAACACATCTTACCCTGCTAATAACACATCTTACCCTGCTAATAACAGCTCTTACCCTGCTAATAACACATCTTACCCTGCTAATAACACATCTTACCCTGCTAATAACACATCTTATCTAAAACCCTACTGCTAATAACACTCTTACCCTGATACACTCTACCTGCTAATAACACATCTTACCCTGCTAATAACAGCTCTTACCCTGCTAATAACAGCTCTTACCCTGCTAATAACACATCTTACCCTGCTAATAACACATCTTACCCTGCTAATAACACATCTTACCCTGCTAATAACACATCTTACCCTGCTAATAACACATCTTACCCTGCTAATAACACTCTTACCCTGCTAATAACAGCATTATCTGCTAATAACACATACTATACGCTATCTTACCCTGCTAATTACGAAGCCAATCTCTCATTCAGTCACCACTGAACTACAGGTTTCAGAAAGCTCCTGGAAGAAGACACCTGAGCCAACATAATTTTGTGGTTTGATTTATGAGTTTGAAAGCTCTTACACACATGGACATAGCTCTTCCATGGCTATGGTCAGACTGATATTACATGGTCTGGATGTAGTTAGTCAGGTTATCAGGCTTAGGTCATTCAGGGCAGGTCAGTTACAGGGTATACAGGGGTCAGGATTACGTACCATGGGTCTGGAGGTAGGGGTTATCGAGCAGTCTGGGTCAGGGTTAGGCAGGGTTAGGGGTCAGGGTTACGTACCGTACCATGGGGTCTGGATGGCAGGTTAGTGGATCGGTTAGGGATCAGGGTTAGGGGTCAGGGTTAGGTGGGTGGTGACGGTGTAGTTACCATGGGGTCTGGATGGCAGGGAGGGTTAGGGTCAGGGTTAGGGGTCAGGGTTAGGGGTCAGGGTTAGGGGTCAGGGTCAGGGGTCAGGGTTAGGGGTCAGGGTACTGTACCATGGGGTCTGGATGGTAGGGTTATGGGTCAGGGTTAGGGGTCAGGGTTAGGGGTCAGGGTACTGTACCATGGGGTCTGGATGGTAGGGTTATGGGTCAGGGTTAGGGGTCAGGGTTAGGGGTCAGGGTTAGGGGTCAGGGTCTACAGGGGTCTGGATGAGGGTGTTAGGGGTCAGGGTAGGCGGGGGGGTCCAGGTTACCATGGGGTCAGGTAGGTAGGTCAGGGGTAGGTTAGGGGTCAGGGTTAGGCGGTACAGGGTTGGGAGGGGTAGGGTCGGTGGCGTAGGTCGTTAGGGGGGTAGGGGTACCATACCATGGGGTCTGGATGGCAGGGTTAGGGGTCAGGGTTAGGGGTCAGGGTTGGGTCAGGTTAGGGGTCAGGGTGGTACCATACCATGGGGTCTGGATGGCAGGGTTAGGGTCAGGGTTAGGGTCAGGGGTCTAGGGGTCAGGGTACCATACCATGGGGTCTGGATGGCAGGGTTAGGGTCAGGGTTAGGGGTCCAGGGTTAGGGGTTCAGTTAGGGTCAGGTTAGGGGTCAGGGTACCGTACCATGGGGTCTGGATGGCAGGGTTACGGGTCAGGGTTAGGGGTCAGGGTACCATACCATGGGGTCTGGATGGCAGGGTTAGGGGTCAGGGTTAGGGGTCAGGGTTAGGGGTCAGGGTTAGGGGGTAGGGGGGGTTACGTACCATGGGGTCGGATGGCAGGGTTAGGGGGTAGGGTTAGGGGTCAGGGTTAGGGGGGGTACCGTACCATGCGGTCTGGATGGCAGGGTTAGGGGTCAGGGTTAGGGGTCAGGGTTAGGGGTCAGGGTTAGGGGGGGGTACCGTACCATGGGGTCTGGATGGCAGGGTTAGGGGTCAGGGTTAGGGGTCAGGGTTAGGGGGGGTACCGTACCATGGGGTCTGGATGGCAGGGTTAGGGGTTAGGGGTCAGGGTTACGGGTCAGGGTTACGGGTCAGGTACCGTACCATGGGGTCTGACAGACTGTTGGATGCATCCTGGATAAGGCCTCTGTAGTCAATCAGCTGACCCTAAGAGAGAGGAGCAACACAACCACAGGACTATCAACATAGCAAAATACCAGCAGCTAAAACTCATCAAACACTTTGACACTGTGTGTCTGTGTCTCTGTGTGTGTGTCTGTGTCTCTGTGTGTGTGTCTGTGTCTCTGTGTGTGTGTCTGTGTCTCTGTGTGTGTGTCTGTGTCTCTGTGTGTGTGTCTGTGTCTCTGTGTGTGTGTCTGTGTCTCTGTGTGTGTGTATGTGTCTCTGTGTCTCTGTGTCTCTGTGTGTGTGTCTCTGTGTGTGTGTCTGTGTCTCTGTGTGTGTGTGTGTGTGTATGTGTCTCTGTGTCTCTGTGTGTGTGTATGTGTCTCTGTGTCTCTGTGTGTGTGTGTGTCTCTGTGTCTCTGTGTGTGTGTGTGTGTCTCTGTGTCTCTGTGTGTGTGTGTGTGTGTGTGTGTCTGTGTCTCTGTGTGTGTCTCTGTGGACGTGCAGAAGTCCCCACAAGAATAGCAAACAAACAAACATTTGACCAACTGGGGATATTTTGTTAGTCCCCACAAGGTCAAATGCATTTTTTAGGGGATTAAGGTTAGAATTAGTGTTAGGGTTAGGGTTAGAATTAGGTTTAGGGTTAGGAGCTAGGGTTAGGGTTAGGGTTAGGAGCTAGAGTTAGTTTTAGGGTTAGGTTTAGGGTTAAGGTTAGGTTTTCGGGTTAGGTTTAGGGGTTAGGGAAAATAGGATTTTGAATGGGACTGAATTGTGTGTCCCCTCAAGATTAGTTGTACAAGACTGTGTGTGTGTGTGTGTGTGTGTGTGTGTTCCCTACCTTCTTCATCTGTCCTCCTCCCTCTCCTGCATCGTTCCTGATGATGGGGGAAACATTCAGGCCGAACTCTGTTGGCTCTGGAGGAGATGAGCGCCCACCGTTCTCCTGCAACCATCAACAATACCTGCCAATCATGGTGATCAGCAGGAACAAATGGCACCCTATTCCCTATATAGTGCAGTACGTTTGACCAGGTCCCATAGGGTTCTATATAGGGAATAGGGTGCTATTTGGGATGTAACCTGGCACAAACAGCCTGTTCCATTTGCTGTGTATATAGTGAAATGTAAGCACATTCAGTAAACTAATTGGATTGTTTGAAACAGAGTGGTGTGAAAACGTACACCAACAGCTTTACTGGCGTCCTTGACCACCATCTTGGGTTCTATCTTCTTGACTCCGCCCCTGGAGAAGGGTCTGTGGGAGGAGTTTATTCTGGGAAGGGGCTGAACTCCAGTACAGGGGGCCCTGAAGGACACACACAGACAGCAGACAGCTAGGACCTACAACAGAACACTGACATTCAGGCGTTCCTGAAACCAAACACCATACTCTGAAGCTTGTTTTAACAGAGAAAAAAGGCTCACCTCTTTTTTCCACAACTTCTTGCATGTCTACTTTCAACTAGATTGAAAAGAGATGAACAGGAGATGACCCAAAACACAGAGCAATGAGTGATATGATACGTTACGACGCGTTACCACAAGATAACTTATATATATGATACGTTACAACACGTTACCACACGATAACCTATATATCTGAAATTGCAGGTTCTTTTTCAATAGCTTTTCATATTCATATGATTGTATTTGTGTATGTATGTATACCTGATTATTTTGTTTTGCTACAGAAAAGACAGTGTCTTATAAGCCCACGTGGGCTGGGCATCCTTGAAGATGCATGGCACTATAATATTTTTTTTAAATTGGGGAAAAAATCTAAATGATATGAGTAAAGTGAGATTGTGTCGCCATGCCAACCTGGTTGTGGCAGTTTCTTGGTTAGTTTGGGATATCTCTGGAACTTGATGAAATAGTAGCTTTCATACTCCATCAACACTGTGTCGAGATCTATATTATCACACACTTCAAACTGCCGCAGTACGACATTGGTCTCCTGTTCCAGGGCACTGGCAGCATCCCTGTACCTGTCAACAACATAGTCATGTTCAGGTCAAACCTTCTGGATGATTCTTTACAGTAATCATTTACATTTACGTCATTTAGCAGACGCTCTTATCCAGAGCGACTTACAAATAGGTGCATTCACCTTATAGCCAGTGGGATAACCACTTTACAATGTTTATTTATTTTTTGGGGGGGGGGGGGGGGGGGGGGGGGGGGTAGAAGGATGACTTTATCCTATCCCAGTACAATAATCAGACTCAGATATGCAGTATATCACACTGACTTACCCCGCCTCCATTAAATGATGAAATATTAATATGAGTAGATTTCTTCTTCTGGACTCTGTTCTCATTTCGTCCTAATGTAAGAAACAAGAGTTAATCAATGTAATATAGTGATGAGCCAGGTAGCAACATGATTAGCTATCTGTACCAGCACCATGGGCCATATTCACCACACAGCGCCAAGACAGATTGCCTAGGCAACAGTGGACACTGAACGACAACTAGCTAGCTAACTGGCTAGCTTGAGAAAGTTAACTAACTTAATACAAACATGATGCAAAATATATATAGTGATTCCTTGGGATATTAAGATATATAGATCAAAACAATACTCACCGCCTCTCTTGCTTGATTTGCGGTTTTGATAGATTGATATGAAAGTTCCATTGTGGATGTTGTAATCTCTCGTTGGCGTGACACTTGTCGGTTTTCTGGTTTGGGCAAAATGCCATGTTCAAAACAACTGGGAACTCGGAAATCTCCAACTTCAGGGCGTTCAAAACAACTGGGAACTCGGAAATCTCCAACTTCAGGGCGTTCAAGACAACTGGGAACAACAACAAAAACTCTCGTTGTGAACGGTCATCCAACTCCGAATTCAAGTCGGAAACTCGGCCATCTTTCTAGAGCTCCGACGTTAATATCAAGACGTCATGACCTCTGTTATTTCGGAGTTCCCAGTTGTTTTGAAACCACCAAATGACCATCCTCCGTCCTCTCTCCTCCATGACCCGGCGTCAATCCAGATCCGACTGCCTAACGAATCTGATGCCGCCTTCAAAACAACTGGGAACTCGGAAAAATACGAGACCAAATCATGACGTCAGTGATCTTCAGGTCTAGAAAGTTGGAATTCCGAGTTGGATGACCGTTCAAATAGATTTTTCCCAGTCGGAGCTCGGTATTTCCGAGTTCCCAGTTCCGAGTTCCCAGTTGTTTTGAACGCAGCATTACTGACCGTCGCGCGGATGATCTGGGTCACAAACAAACGTCTTGAAAGCTGATTCGCTCCTCTCCCATAACTCCGCCCCATAGTTACTGTTGCTACTGGCTACCAGACAACCCAGTCTCTCATTAACTATGTACTGTATGTGAATCAGATCGGGCTAGGTGCTGCAGGCTAGCTAGCAGTTAATATGATGGCTAGTACATGTACATAACTAGTTACAATGCCTTCAGAAAGTATTCACACCCCTTGACTTTTTCCACATTTTGTTGTGTTACAGCCTGAATTTAAAATTGATTAAATTGAGATTTTGTGTAACAGGGCTACACACAATACCCCATAATGTTAAAGAGGAATTATGTTTTCAGAAATGTTTACAAATTAAATAAAAATGAAAAGATGAAATGTCTTGAATCAATAAGTATTCAACCCCTTTGTTATGGCAAGCCTAAATAAGTTCAGGAGTAAAAATGTGCTTGACAACTCACATAATAAGTTGCATGTACTCAGTCTGTGTGCAATAATAGTGTTTTAGTATAAAAAGAAAAGGAATAGCACTAATCACTGGCAAAATCCTAGAGGAAAACCTGGTTGAGTCTCCTAACAGACACTGGGAGACACATTCACCTTTCAGCAGGACAATAACCTGAAACACTGGGCCTCCTGTAGCTCAGTTGGTAGAGCATGGCGCTTGCAACGCCAGGGTTGTGGGTTCGATTCCCACGGGGGGTCAGTATGAAAAAAATTTGTGCACTCACTAACTGTAAGTCACTCTGGATAAGAGCGTCTGCTAAATGACAAAAATGTAAAAGGCCAGATATACACTGGAATTGCTTACCAAGACAACATTGAATCTTCCTGAGTGGCCTAGTTATAGTTTTGACTTAAATCGGCTTGAAAATCAATGGCAAGACTTGAAAATGGTTGTCTAGCAATGATCAACAACCAACTTGACAGAGCTTAAAGATTTTTTAAAATAATAATGTGCAAATATTGTACAATCCAGGTGTGTAAAGCTCTTAGAGACGTACCCAGAAAGACTCACAGCTGTAATCGCTGACAAAGGGGATTCTAACACGTATTGACTCAGGGGTGTGAATACTTTTGTAAATGAGATATTTCTGTATTTTATTTGCAATGAATGTGCAAAAATGTCTAAAAACATTTTTTCACTTTGTCGTTATGAAGTATTGTGTGTATTTTTATATTTTACCAGGTAAGTTGACTGAGAACACATTTTCATTTACAGCAACAACCCTGTGTCATCAGAGTCCTGCTTTATTGTTCTGAAACCCTGTGTCATCAAAGAGTCATACCAGTGCATGTCATTTTACTCTATGTATCTGTAATCGACTGGATTCATTGAGGATTTATAGTATCTGGTTCGTTAGTCTATGTGGAACCCCAGTTGCTGGTATAAAGGAACCTGAGACCCCAACTACAGGTACAGAGTGCACTGGTAGGAGTCATAGAAGGGGAGATTCTGGGCTAAGCCAACCCAGGAAGGAGCCTCTCATAGTGTTCTAAGGTTGAAGCTCTGACCGGGACGATCCTGCGAAGCCGCCGGGTTTATAAGTGGAAGGGTGAGGAAGCATTGGCACTAGACTCCGGGGATAGCCCACTATACTGCAAGGCCCTTACTGTTGAGTCTGAGGAACAGTCCCTAGCTGTAGAGGAGCTCAGTGGTAAGGCAGAGTGGCATCTATCAGATCTGTAGGGGTTAGTGACAGGAGATAACCGACTGCAATTGAGTATGCGAAGGAGGTTGTGTCATTGATCTCGCAGAGGTGGTATTTTAAGTTTCAAAACAGCACAATGCAATCCTGTATCTAACTGTATCTAGACCTGTCAACAGACTATCCTGTATCTAACTGTATCTAGACCTGTCAACAGACTATATTGTATCTAACTGTATCTAGACCTGTCAACAGACTATACTGTATCTAACTGTTTCTAGACCTGTCAACAGATGGAGGGAAAAGGGTGCTGTTGACTCATACAGTCTTAGATAAAAGGTGCCATCTTGGACTGGGCTGAGCGGGAGCTGCCCTCCCCTAAGAGTAGGAGGGCCTAGAGACCAGAGGTGGCAGAACGTACTCGGGTTGGGGTGTAGGGTTTGAGCATAGGCTGATGGTAGGGAGGGGCAGTTCCTCTTGCTGCTCCGTAGAGAAGCACCATGGTCTTGTAGTGGATGAGCTTAGACTGGAAGCCAGTGGAGTGCGCAGAGGAGCGGTGGTGACATGGGAGAACTTGGGAAGGTTGAACACCAGGCGGGCTGCAGCGTTCTGGATAAATTGCAGGGGTTTGATGGAACAAGGAGGGAGCCCAGCCAACAGCAAGTTGCAGTAGTGCCTGGATTAGAACCTGCGCTGCTTCCTGTGTGAGGTAGGGTCATACTCTACGGATGTTGCAGAGCATGAACCTGCAGGAGCAAGTCACTGCTTTGATGTTTGTAGAGAACAACAGGGTGTTTTCCAGGGTCACGCTAAGGTTCTTTGCACTCTGGGAGGGGGACACCATTGAGTTGTCAACCATGATGGAGAGGTCTTTGAGCGGGCAGGCCTTCCCCGGGTGGAAGAGCAGCTCTGTCTTGTCGAGGTTGAGCTTGAGGTGGTGGGCCGACATCCAAGCTGAGATATCTGCCAGGCACGCAGAGATGCGTGTCACCACCTGGGTGTCAGAAGGGGGGAAGGAGAAAAGTAGTTGAGTGTCATCCACAGCAACTGAGAGACCATGTGAGGATATGACGGAGCCGAGTGACTTGGTGTATAGAGAGAAGAGGAGAGGGCCTAGAACGGAGCCCTGGGGGACACCCTGAGAGGGTGAAGAGGAGGATCTGATGGTTCACGATGTCGAAGGCAGCGGATAGATCTAGGAATATGAGAACAGAGGAGAGAGAGTCAGCTTTGGCAGTGCTGAGCGCCTCCGTGATACATAGAAGAGCAGTCTCGGTTGAGTGACCTGTCTTGAAGCCTGACTGGTTAGGGTCAAGAAGATCGTTCTGAGAGAGATAGCGAGAGAGTTGGTCAGAGACGGCATGCTCAAGTGTTTTGGAAAGAAAATAAAGAAGTGCTACATGTTTGTCGTTTTTGACGTCAGAGGAGCCGAGTGTTGGTTTCTTGAGGAGGGGAGCAACTCTGGACATTTTGAATTCAGGTATGAGTTGATGAGGGATGTGAGGAATGGGAGAAGGTCTCCAGAGATGGTCTGGAGAAGGGAGGAGGGGATGGGGTTGAGCGGGCACGTTGTTGGGCAGCCGGACCTCACTAGTCGCAGGATTTCATCTGGAGAGAGGGGAGAAAGAGATCAAGGAGTAGGGTAATTCTGTGTGAGTGGGACCAGCGAACTCAATAGGCTGAGTGAAAGAAGAGTGGATGTCGTCAACCTTCTTTTCAAAGTGGCTGACAAAGTCGTCCGTGGGATTAAGCAGGGAGGAGAAGGTGCAAAAGAGTTTCCTAGGGTTAGAGGCAGAAGCTTGCAATGTAGAGTGATAAAGTGGCTTTAGCAGCGGATACAGAGGAAGAGAAGGCAATGGAAGGATGATAGGTCCTCCGGAAGTGTAATTTTCCACCATTTCCGCTCAGCTGCCCGAAGGCCTGTTCTTTAAGCTCGTAACGAGTCACTCAGCCAAGGGGCAGGGCCGAGTTGGCTGGCAGCAAAGGGGACATTTACATTTTAGTCATTTAGCAGATGCTCTTATCCAGAGCCACTTACAGTTAGTGAGTGCATACATCATTTTTTTTATTTTTTATACTGGCCCCCCATGGGAATCGAACCCAAAACCCTGGCGTTGCAAACGCCATGCTCTACCAACTGAGCTACACCCCTGCCGGCCATTCCCTCCCCTGCCCTGGACGACCTCCCTTTTTGGTCTCCCGGTCACGGCCGGCTAAGACAGAGCCTGGATTCGAACCAGCCACTCGGGAGTTCAGTCCCGATTCTCTCACTTATATAATTTCATGGATTCAGCAATGGATTCTCCCTCCTTCAAATGCTGACACCACAGGTGTCAAACTCATTCCATGGAGGGCTGAGTGTCTGCGGGTTTTTGCTCCTCCCTTGTACTTGATTGATAAATTAAGGTCACTAATTAGTAAGGAACTCCCCTCACCTGGTTGTCTAGGGCTTAATTGAAAATAAAAACCAATAACCTACAGACACTAGGCCCCCCATGGAATGAGTTTGACAACTCTGGTTTACACCAATCCTATGCTTCTAAATTCAGGATGAGGAGTTTGTATTTATTAAGGATCCCCATTAGCTGCTGCCTTGGGGGTCCAGCAAAATTAAGGCAGTTATAATAATAATAATAATAATATGCCATTTAGCAGACGCTTTTATCCAAAGCGACTTACAGTCGTGCGTGCATACATTTTTTGTGTATGGGTGGTTATACATTTACAAAACATTACAATATATTAATAACAGATTTCACAACATATTAAGTGTGTTCCCTCAGGCCTCTACTCTACTACCACATATCTACAATACAAAATCCATGTGTACGTGTGTGTAGTACGAATGGTATTGTGTGTTTGTATGCATGTGCACACTTAGAGAGAAGGGTGTAGAATTGGGACGTAGCCCTTGTTCGCTCTCTCAACCACGCCCAGTCCTGTACTGAAGGCTACAGGGCAATTTCACCGTAATGGAATTACGCTTGAGACTCAGGTTTTTCACTTAAAGAATGTATGCCAAACAAAAAACAAGCCGTAATTGTGTTACCAAACTTTGCATCGTTCTTCAAGTAAATGTGTTTATATTTCAGTCCTTGTGCATAGAGTTGCATTAATTGTTTTTTGTTTGGCATAATATGACAATATAATATTAATATGATATTACATCAGCATACATTTTAAAGTAAAACATCGGAGTCTCAGCGTAATTCCTTTAACTGCCCTGCAGTGATATTCCAACATGATTCATGCCCAGTTCAGTGGTCCTAATTCTCTGCATGTCTGGCAGACATATCAGTATGGATGACGGATCACCACCTCAAGCTGAACCTTGGCAAGACGGAGCTGCTCTTCCTCCCGGGGAAGGACTGCCCGTTCCATGATCTCGCCAATGACGTGACCCTGGACAACACCCTGTCATTCTCCGCAAACATCAAGGCGGTGACCCGATCCTGCAGGTTCATGCTCTACAACATTCGGAGAGTACGACCCTACCTTACACAGGAAGCGGCACAGGTCCTAATCCAGGCACTTGTCATCTCCCGTCTGGATTACTGCAACTCGCTGTTGGCTGGGCTCCCTGCCTGTGCCATTAAACCCCTACAACTCATCCAGAATGCCGCAGCCCGTCTGGTGTTCAACCTTCCCAAGTTCTCTCACGTCACCCCGCTCCTCCGCACACTCCACTGGCTTCCAGTTGAAGCTCGCATCTGCTACAAGACCATGGTGCTTGCCTATGGAGCTGTGAGGGGAACGGCACCTCCGTACCTTCAGGCTCTGATCAGTCCCTACACCCAAACGACATTGCGTTCATCCACCTCTGGCCTGCTGGCCCCCCTACCTCTGCGGAAGCACAGTTAAAACTGTTCGCTGCTCTGGCACCCCAATGGTGGAACAAGCTCCCTCACGACGCCAGGACAGCGGAGTCACTCACCACCTTCCGGAGACATTTGAAACCCCACCTCTTTAAGGAATACCTGGGATAGGATAAAGTAATCATTCTACCCCCCCCCCCCCCCCCCCCTTACCCAACCCCCAAAAAAAAAAAATACATTGTAAAGTGGTTGTCCCACTGGCTATCATAAGGTGAATGCACCAATTTGTAAGTGGCTCTGGATAAGAGCGTCGGCTAAATGACGTAAATGTAAATGTCTAACGGACGTTAATCGTCACCCCTACCTGTGCTATAACTAATGTATGCACACATGACTGTAAGTCGCTTTGGATAAAAGAGTCTGCTAAATGGCATATTATTATTATATAACTACTCAATAAGACCGTACTTGGGTACATTTAGTGAATTATTGGTTGGAGTGTAGTTATCGTGAAAAATAAAAATGGAGGGTATTTGAATTGTGAAAATTGCCATGAGTTGTATATTGATAGTCTGTTCTAGGTTTCCACACATAATAACCATTACATAATCTGTGCTCCTTTTTCAAATGTGGTTCCGGTTGATGACCCGTCTCCATAGCTGAGAGAAACCCAAGAGGAATATCACTGTCCCCAATACTACTGCTGATGTTTCTAACTGTACTGATGAGGAAGAGGAGAGCGGACTTATCCACTGTTGCTAAACTGTGTTCAGTCAAATTTACAGAGCCAGAAACTAGTCATGTTCAATAAAGGTTTTCTGCAAATAGAATTATAATACAAAAAAGAGTATTGCTCTTCAGTGAAGTTCTGCCAACCGTTTGTTGGAAACCATTATCAAGGAAACGTAGTTAAACACTGTAAATTGTAACATGTTTCTTGAACACAAGTGATTCTAAGGACAATAATAAGTGTGTAGGACAATGTCTATCACAGGTCAATAATACATGTATTTGTTAATTGTGCAGACTGATTGCTATGGTATGGGCATGACAAATCAATTAACTAATTAAACACTTATCAGCTATTATGCCTCTCGATTTCCAGTCGACATTGTCAAGGAAAACGTCAATATGCAGTATAGCTATCCCTATGGCTTGCAGCTTTGACAGTACTAAGTCAAGCTTTACTGTTTCAGAACATATGGTGTCACAGTGGTGGAGCAGGCAGGTGGGCTTCCTATCTCTTGAAACGACAACCAGCAGTAATTGTTAATACTCTAAAAGACTGTAAAGGCCAAAGGGGTCCTCATCTCTCACACACACACACACACACACACAATGCCCCAAAACATTATTTTAATGTGTTCGACCAGAATGATTGCAGTAGGTTGTCCATCTACACATCCCTTAAAATGTTGACAAATACATACAACTGCTACTTGCCATTCATGTATAGCCACTGATGTGTTTAGAGAAGGTTGGACATGGCTTTATGTTGACAGCAGCTATCTAGCCTGTTAGCCTGCTAGCTAACAGAGCAAGGAACAGTAGCTGTTAGTCAGCTATCTAGCCTGTTAGCCTGCTAGCTAACAGAGCAAGGAACAGTAGCTGTTAGTCAGCTATCTAGCCTGTTAGCCTGCTAGCTAACAGAGCAAGGAACAGTAGCTGTTAGTCAGCTATCTAGCCTGTTAGCCTGCTAGCTAACAGAGCAAGGAACAGTAGCTGTTAGTCAGCTATCTAGCCTGTTAGCCTGCTAGCTAACAGAGCAAGGAACAGTAGCTATTCGTTTATGGGATGCAATCAACACGTATATCTAACTCTAAGAGGTTCAAGGTTTAGAGGTCAGGTACCACAGAAGACGTCAGCCTCGGTGAGGGTTAGGGGTCAGGTTGCTCAGAAGACGTCAGCCTCGGTGAGGGTTAGGGGTCAGGTTGCTCAGAAGACGTCAGCCTCGGTCAGGGTTAGGGGTCAGGTTGCTCAGAAGACGTCAGCCTCGGTGAGGGTTAGGGGTCAGGTTGCTCAGAAGACGTCAGCCTCGGTGAGGGTTAGGGGTCAGGTTGCTCAGAAGACGTCAGCCTCGGTGAGGGTTAGGGGTCAGGTTGCTCAGAAGACCCCAGCCTCGGTGAGGGTTAGGGGTCAGGTTGCTCAGAAGACCCCAGCCTCGGTGAGGGTTAGGGGTCAGGTTGCTCAGAAGACGTCAGCCTCGGTGAGGGTTAGGGGTCAGGTTGCTCAGAAGACCCCAGCCTCGGTGAGTAGTGTATTGGCCTCTAGCAGCATTCCCTTGGCGTAGACCCGTACTGTATAGAACATAGTAAGGAAGTCCTGTGTGCTGAACAGAGTGTCTGCCAGGGCGAACCCCAGGGTGGAGGGGATGAAGCCTCTGCCATACTCCACCATCCACGTCCCAGCACTCCATTGGACCGACGTTGCCTCGCCTACCGTGTGGACTATCGTGTCACCTGTTAACACAAACACACACAGCTGATACAAAAGACACTACAACGTAGGCCCACTCCACCTTACTAGTTGGTAGGCTAGTTTCCATTGACATGCAAGTCATTTAGCAGACACTCTTATCCAGAGCCACTTACAGGAGCAATTAGGGTTAAGGGCCCTGCTCAAGGGCACAGACAGATTTTTCACCTAGTCGTCTCGGAGACCTTTAGTTAATGGCCGAACGCTCTTAACCGCTAGGCTACCTGCTGGTTACTGGCCCAACTCTCTAACCGCTAGGCTACCGCTAGGCTACCGCTAGGCTACCTGCTGGTTACTGGCCCAACTCTCTAACCGCTAGGCTACCGCTAGGCTACCTGCTGGTTACTGGCCCAACTCTCTAACCGCTAGGCTACCGCTAGGCTACCGCTAGGCTACCTGCTGGTTACTGGCCCAACCCTCTAACCGCTAGGCTACCTGCTGGTTACTGGCCCAACCCTCTAACCGCTAGGCTACCGCTAGGCTACCGCTAGGCTACCTGCTGGTTACTGGCCCAACTCTCTAACCGCTAGGCTACCGCTAGGCTACCGCTAGGCTACCTGCTGGTTACTGGCCCAACCCTCTAACCGCTAGGCTACCTGCTGGTTACTGGCCCAACCCTCTAACCGCTAGGCTACCGCTAGGCTACCTGCCTAACCTCATTGACCCGTGTTTTACCTGGGTAGAACAGCTGTAGTGTCTAACACATAGAATGTAATAGGATCTCTGTGGTCTTACCTGGATAGTACATTTCACTCTTAGTTGATCCCTCCTTCCACTGCCTGAAGGTCCCAGAGATGATGGTGTCTGATATTTCAGCCCAGTAACGACCTTAAGAGAAGTTCAACAAGTTAATAACAGAACAGAAGAACAACAGGTTACTGTGATGCTACTGCACACTGTGGGTGAATATAAAAAGGGTTTCCTCATTCCTTGTGTTCTCCTCCCTCTGGCAGGGAGGGATACGACAGAGGACAGAACACCTTAAGAATTAGACTTTTGAGATGTGACCCAAATGGTACCCTATTCACTTTATAGGGCGGCAGGTAGCCTAGTGGTTAGAGAGTTGGGCCAGTAACCAGCAGGTAGTCTAGTGGTTAGAGAGTTGGGCCAGTAACCAGCAGGTAGCCTAGTGGTTAGAGGGTTGGGCCAGTAACCAGCAGGTAGCCTAGTGGTTAGAGAGTTGGGCCAGTAACCAGCAGGTAGCCTGGTGGTTAGAGAGTTGGGCCAGTAACCAGCAGGTAGTCTAGTGGTTAGAGAGTTGGGCCAGTAACCAGCAGGTAGCCTAGTGGTTAGAGAGTTGGGCCAGTAACCAGCAGGTAACCTAGTGGTTAGAGAGTTGGGCCAGTAACCATCAGGTAGCCTAGTGGTTAGAGAGTTGGGCCAGTAACCGGCAGGTAGCCTAGAGGTTAGAGAGTTGGGCCAGTAACCAGCAGGTAGTCTAGTGGTTAGAGAGTTGGGCCAGTAACCAGCAGGTAACCTAGTGGTTAGAGAGTTGGTCCAGTAACCAGCAGGTAGCCTAGTGGTTAGAGAGTTGGGCCAGTAACCAGCAGGTAACCTAGTGGTTAGAGAGTTGGGCCAGTAACCAGCAGGTAGTCTAGTGGTTAGAGAGTTGGGCCAGTAACCAGCAGGTAGTCTAGTGGTTAGAGAGTTGGGCCAGTAACCATCAGGTAGCCTAGTGGTTAGAGAGTTGGGCCAGTAACCATCAGGTAGCCTAGTGGTTAGAGAGTTGGGCCAGTAACCAGCAGGTAACCTAGTGGTTGAGAGTTGGGCAGTAACCGGCAGGTAGTCAGGTGTTAGAGTAGTTGGGCCAGTAACCACAGCAGGTAGTCTAGTGGTTAGAGAGTTGGGCCAGTAACCATCAGGTAGCCTAGTGGTTAGAGAGTTGGGCCGTAACCGCAGGTAGCCTAGTGGTTAGAGAGTTGGGCCAGTAACCAGCAGGTAGCCTAGAGGTTCTAGAGTTTGGGCCAGTAACCAGCAGGTAGCCTAGTGGTTTAGAGAGTTGGGCCAGTAACCAGCAGGTAGCCTAGTGGTTAGAGAGTTGGGCCAGTAACCAGCAGGAAGCCTAGTGGTTAGAGAGTTGGGCCAGTAACCAGCAGGTAGCCTAGTGGTTTAGAGAGTTGGGCCAGTAACCAGCAGGTAGCCTAGTGGTTAGAGAGTTGGGCCAGTAACCAGCAGGAAGCCTAGTGGTTAGAGAGTTGGGCCAGTAACCAGCAGGTAGCCTAGTGGTTAGAGAGTTGGGCCAGTAACCAGCAGGTAGCCTAGTGGTTAGAGAGTTGGGCCAGTAACCAGCAGGTAGCCTAGAGGTTCAAGAGTTTGGGCCAGTAACCAGCAGGTAGCCTGGTGGTTAGAGAGTTGGGCCAGTAACCAGGCAGGTAGCCTAGTGGTTAGAGAGTTGGGCCAGTAACCAGCAGGTAGCCTAGTGGTTAGAGTGTTGGGCCAGTAACCAGCAGGTAGCCTAGTGGTTAGAGAGTTGGGCCAGTAACCAGCAGGTAGCCTAGTGGTTAGAGTGTTGGGCCAGTAACCAGCAGGTAGCCTAGTGGTTAGAGAGTTGGGCCAGTAACCAGCAGGTAGCCTAGTGGTTAGAGAGTTGGGCCAGTAACCGCAGGTAGTAGTGTTAGAGGTTGGGCCAGTAACCAGCAGGTAGCCTAGTGGTTAGAGAGTTGGGCCAGTAACCAGCAGGTAGCCTAGTGGTTAGAGAGTTGGGCCAGTAACCAGCAGGTAGTCTAGTGGTTAGAGTGTTGGGCCAGTAACCAGCAGGTAGCCTAGTGGTTAGAGAGTTGGGCCAGTAACCAGCAGGTAGCCTAGTGGTTAGAGAGTTGGGCCAGTAACCAGCAGGTAGCCTAGTGGTTAGAGAGTTGGGCCAGTAACCAGCAGGTAGTCTAGTGGTTAGAGAGTTGGGCCAGTAACCAGCAGGTAGCCTAGTGGTTAGAGAGTTGGGCCAGTAACCAGCAGGTAGCCTAGAGGTTCAAGAGTTGGGCCAGTAACCAGCAGGTAGCCTAGTGGTTAGAGAGTTGGGCCAGTAACCAGCAGGTAGCCTAGTGGTTAGAGCGTTGGGCCAGTAACCAGCAGGTAGCCTAGTGGTTAGAGTGTTGGGCCAGTAACCAGCAGGTAGTCTAGTGGTTAGAGAGTTGGGCCAGTAACCAGCAGGTAGCCTAGTGGTTAGAGAGTTGGGCCAGTAACCAGCAGGTAGCCTAGTGGTTAGAGAGTTGGGCCAGTAACCAGCAGGTAGTCTAGTGGTTAGAGCGTTGGGCCAGTAACCAGCAGGTAGTCTAGTGGTTAGAGCGTTGGGCCAGTAACCAGCAGGTAGCCTAGTGGTTAGAGAGTTGGGCCAGTAACCAGCAGGTAGCCTAGTGGTTAGAGAGTTGGGCCAGTAACCAGCAGGTAGCCTAGTGGTTAGAGTGTTGGGCCAGTAACCAGCAGGTAGCCTAGTGGTTAGAGTGTTGGGCCAGTAACCAGCAGGTAACCTAGTGGTTAGAGAGTTGGGCCAGTAACCAGCAGGTAGCCTAGTGGTTAGAGCGTTGGGCCAGTAACCAGCAGGTAGCCTAGTGGTTAGAGAGTTGGGCCAGTAACCAGCAGGTAGTCTAGTGGTTAGAGTGTTGGGCCAGTAACCAGCAGGTAACCTAGTGGTTAGAGTGTTGGGCCAGTAACCAGCAGGTAGCCTAGTGGTTAGAGAGTTGGGCCAGTAACCAGCAGGTAGTCTAGTGGTTAGAGAGTTGGGCCAGTAACCAGCAGGTAGCCTAGTGGTTAGAGCGTTGGGCCAGTAACCAGCAGGTAGCCTAGTGGTTAGAGAGTTGGGCCAGTAACCTAAAGGTCACTGATTCGATTACCCTAGCCGACCAGGTGAAATATCTGTCGATTTGCCCTTGAGCAAGGCACTTAACCCTCATTTATTCCACGGGCGCCATACTACTATGGCTGACCCTGTAAAACAACACATTACACTGCACCTATCATACTACTATGGCTGACCCTGTAAAACAACACATTACACTGGACCTATCATACTACTATGGCTGACCCTGTAAAACAAGACATTACACTGGACCTATCATACTACTATGGCTGACCCTGTAGAACACATTACACTGCACCTATCATACTACTATGGCTGACCCTGTAGAACAACACATTACACTGCACCTATCATACTACTATGGCTGACCCTGTAAAACAACACATTACACTGGACCTATCATACTACTATGGCTGACCCTGTAGAAACAACACATTACACTGCACCTATCATACTACTATGGCTGACCCTGTAAAACAAGACATTACCTGGACCTATCATACTACTATGGCTGACCCTGTAGAACAAAATTACACTGCACCTATCATACTACTATGGCTGACCCTGTAGAACAACACATTACACTGCACCTATCATACTACTATGGCTGACCCTGTAAAAACAACACATTACACTGGACCTATCATACTACTATGGCTGACCCTGTAAAACACACATTTACACTGCACCTATCATACTACTATGGCTGACCCTGTAAAACAACACATTACACTACACCTATCATACTACTATGGCTGACCCTGTAGAACAACACATTACACTGCACCTATTCATACTACTATGGCTGACCCTGTAAACAACCATTACACTGACCTATCATACTACTATGGCCTGACCTGTAGAAGAACACATTACACTGGCACCTATCATACTACTATGGCTGACCCTGTAGAACAACACATTACACTGCACCGATCATACTACTATGGCTGACCCTGTAAAACAACACATTACACTGCGACCTATCATACTACTATGGCTGACCCTGTAGAAACAACACATTACACTGCACCCTATCATACTACTATGGCTGACCCTGTAAAACAACACATTTACACTGGACCTATCATACTACTATGGCTGACCCTGTAGAACAACACATTACACTGCACCTATCATACTACTATGGCTGACCCTGTAAAAACCAACACATTACACTGCACCTATCATACTACCTATGGCTGACCCTGTAAACAAAACATTACACTGGACCTATCATACTACTATGGCTGACCCTGTTAAACAACACATACACTGGCACCTATCATACTACTATGGCTGACCCTGTAGAACAAACACATTACACTGCACCTATCATACTACTATGGCTGACCCTGTAAAACAACACATTACACTGGACCTATCATACTACTATGGCTGACCCTGTAGAACAACACATTACACTGCACCTATCATACTACTATGGCTGACCCTGTAAAACAAGACATTACACTGGACCTATCATACTACTATGGCTGACCCTGTAGAACACATTACACTGCACCTATCATACTACTATGGCTGACCCTGTAGAACAACACATTACACTGCACCTATCATACTACTATGGCTGACCCTGTAAAACAACACATTACACTGGACCTATCATACTACTATGGCTGACCCTGTAAAACAACACATTACACTGGACCTATCATACTACTATGGCTGACCCTGTAGAACAACACATTACACTGCACCTATCATACTACTATGGCTGACCCTGTAGAACAACACATTACACTGCACCTATCATACTACTATGGCTGACCCTGTAAAACAACACATTACACTGCACCTATCATACCACTATGGCTGACCCTGTAAAACAACACATTACACTGGACCTATCATACTACTATGGCTGACCCTGTAGAACAACACATTACACTGGACCTATCATACTACTATGGCTGACCCTGTAAAACAACACATTACACTGCACCTATCATACTACTATGGCTGACCCTGTAAAACAACACATTACACTGGACCTATCATACTACTATGGCTGACCCTGTAGAACAACACATTACACTGCACCTATCATACTACTATGGCTGACCCTGTAAAACAAACACATTACACTGCACCTATCATACTACTATGGCTGACCCTGTAAAACAACACATTACACTGGACCTATCATACTACTATGGCTGACCCTGTAGAACAACACATTACACTGCACCTATCATACTACTATGGCTGACCCTGTAAAACAACACATTACACTGCACCTATCATACTACTATGGCTGACCCTGTAGAACAACACATTACACTGCACCTATCATACTACTATGGCTGACCCTGTAAAACAACACATTACACTGCACCTATCATACTACTATGGCTGACCCTGTAAAACGGCGGCGCACAATTGGCCCAGCGTTGTCCAGGGTAGGGGAGGGAATGGCCGGCAGGGATGTAGCTCAGTTGATAGAGCATGCCGTTTGCAACGCCAGGGTTGTGGGTTCGATTCCCACGGGGGGCCAGTATAAAAAAATATGTATTCACTAACTGTAAGTCGCTCTGGATAAGAGCGTCTGCTAAATGACTAAAATGTAATGTAAATGTACTATGGCTGACCCTGTAAAACAACACATTACACTGGACCTATCCAGTGTATGACATAGGGGCAGTGTGTGAACCCAGAGAGATCCTAACCTGAGTGTCCTCCAGTGTCCACAGCAGTGTGTGAACCCAGAGAGATCCTAACCTGAGTGTCCTCCAGTGTCCACGGCAGTGTGTGAACCCAGAGGATCCTAACCTGAGTGTCCTCCAGTGTCCACGCAGTGTGTGAACCCAGAGAGATCCTAACCTGAGTGTCCTCCAGTGTCCACGGCAGTGTGTGAACCCAGAGAGATCCTAACCTGAGTGTACTCCAGTGTCCACGGCAGTGTGTGAACCCAGAGAGATCCTAACCTGAGTGTCCTCCAGTGTCCACGGCAGTGTGTGAACCCAGAGAGATCCTAACCTGAGTGTCCTCCAGTGTCCACGGCAGTGTGTGAACCCAGAGAGATCCTAACCTGAGTGTCCTCCAGTGTCCACGGCAGTGCCGAACAGCAGGACGTACTCAGTGAGGGAGGCATGGAGCAGACACATGGAGCCCATCCAGCCACCCGCGTTAACGAACACCCACTGCAGGTCCTCGTCCGGTAGGATGTGACCAGGGTACTTCCTCCGCAGCTCCACCACCACCTTGGCGAACGCCTGGTCGTGGTCCTGGCCTGGAGGAGACAACATCAGTGATAAATCAGTGCTACCAGACAACTATAGGACGGTAGAAGTTCCTTATTAACAGCAGTAATCTACATCTCATGTCTAGCATGTCCCTGACCTCACACTGTTATCAAAGATGAACCCTCCCCTTTTTAACAAGATAGCATGCTGATGTTGGCTTGCAAGAGCTCTCACTCACCTCTCTCAACTACTAATTCACCTCGTTCTAGTCAAAACCATTTGGCTAGTAGGATCACTTAGCTGTAACTAGATCTGGAAGGCTGGCATAATACAATTACAGCTAGCTAGCTACATGCTTGGGTCTAATCCTACAGCAAGTTGATGATCAGCCAATCAACTAAGCTAGCTAGTTAACTTGTGGGTTATTTAAGCAATAAAGCACGAGGAGGTGTGGTATATGGCCAAGGGGTGGGTCTAATCCTGATTGGTTAAAACCACATTCCAGCTGGTGTCTATTCCACAAGTTACCACTGGCTAAATCTATTATGTTAAAATGCTTATTTACTCAGTTCCATCTGACTGCGCAATCCACTGTCACATCAGCCCAGCCAGGCAATTTATAAACTTAATCTGCACTATAAACAACATCTAGACATTATCTCACATTTCTTTTAGACTAACATTTAGATTTAAACCACGGAGATTTGTATAAACCTTGCTGTCTGTCTCTCTGACATTTGCAACATTGTTTCAATATTCAAATTCGATCTCCAGCTGTCCCATAGTAATGAATGTGTTGGGAGTCGGGACGAGACAGACAGACAGGCAGACAGACAGGCAGCGTTTCTCAGACAGTCGAAATCATGAATCAGCTGGCATCATTTGTATGGATATATACAAAGAAATGTAAATTGAAAAAAGGTCAAATGAAACAAAGTGCAGCTAGTTTGCAGTCTTTCCAGCTTCAGTTTAAAGTGATTGTGTTAGCTGTGTTGTTGGCTAGCTCCTCTGAACATCAGTGTCCTGACGAGAGAGCACATTTTCTATGCCAGGCGAAATAGCGCCTCATTAGCTCATTGTTATGGATGTATCCAAATAAATGTAACTAGAAAACAGCTTAAACAAATGCAAATGCAGTTACTTTACTGTTATTCTGGCTGCACTTTGATGTGACTAAGTTAACCGTCGTTGGCTAGCTAGCAAGCAAGGGATAAGAACGTTGCCAGCCAGTATGGCAATGGAACATTTAGAATGAACGACTGGGTCGCGTCCATAGATACAGAACGACTGGGTCGCGTCCATAGATACAGAACGACTGGGTCGCGTCCATAGATACAGAACGACTGGGTCGCGTCCATAGATACAGAACGACTGGGTCGCGTCCATTGATACAGAACGACTGGGTCGCGTCCATAGATACAGAACGACTGGGTCGCGTCCATAGATACAGAACGACTGGGTCGCGTCCATAGATACAGAACGACTGGGTCGCGTCCATAGATACAGAACGACTGGGTCGCGTCCATAGATACAGAACGACTGGGTCGCGTCCATAGATACAGAACGACTGGGTCGCGTCCATAGATACAGAACGACTGGGTCGCGTCCATAGATACAGAACGACTGGGTCGCGTCCATAGATACAGAACGACTGGGTCGCGTCCATAGATACAGAACGACTGGGTCGCGTCCATTGATACAGAACGACTGGGTCGCGTCCATAGATACAGAACGACTGGGTCGCGTCCATTGATACAGAACGACAAGACGGTTCGGGCAGCAACCCTAGATTTGTGTCGGAACTATATTTTGTGTTAGGATGAAATAGTATGAATAAATTACTCAAACTCGACTTCGTCTTGGGCCTAACAACACCTGTGCCAATATATCCTCCAAACACCGGCTTCGACGGCTTTTTCACTTAATTTCACTAGTCTTTTTCATGATGTTAAGCTAACCATCACAAATATCAATTTAATGATTATCAGGAGCATATTCATTACGCCGTTTAATAAAGGGAAGAAAACGAAACGGAGAGAACTACCTGAACTTGTCCAATAGAAACTATCGTTAGTTCTGTTTGCTTCCGTGTAATTAAAGGGTTTCCGTAATGAAGCGCCTCTGACTAGCCAACTACCAATTTACCTGCGTATCGCTTGGCCAGTATAGCAACATCTTCCTTCGTGAAGACATACTGTTTGCTAGCCATCCACTGCCGCAGGTACATCACTATCAACACAGACACTCCAGCCAGCACGATTAGCTTTAACACTTTAGTTGTCCAAGACATGGCTATAAGATTGAGTGGTAGAAAACAACGACCAGAGAAACAGAAAAGTAGAGTTGAAACAGAAGTTAAGAGCTGCAGTCAAGACAAGACGGAGGTTAGCATGAGAAGGCACCCATAGAGATAGATACATGACTCCTCTTTGTATATGTGTCATTCCGGCGCCTGGGACAGCATGGGCAACGCCATTGAGGC
>LR778261.1:1962027-2069527 GCA_902810595.1 Coregonus sp. 'balchen'
AATAATTGTTTCAATTCTTGTCGTTCATAATTTGGTCAGATATACAGTGGGGAGAACAAGTATTTGATACACTGCCGATTTTGCAGGTTTTCCTACTTACAAATCAAATAGAGGTCTGTAATTTTTATCATAGGTACACTTCAACTGTGAGAGACGGAATCTAAAACAAAAATCCAGAAAATCACATTGTATGATTTTTAAGTAATTAATTTGCATTTTATTGCATGACATAAGTATTTGATCACCTACCAACCAGTAAGAATTCCGGCTCTCACAGACCTGTTAGTTTTTCTTTAAAGAGCCCTCCTGTTCTCCACTCATTACCTGTATTAACTGCACCTGTTTGAACTCCACAATGGCCAAGACCAGAGAGCTGTGTAAAGACATCAGGGATAAAATTGTAGACCTGCACAAGGCTGGGATGGGCTACAGGACAATAGGCAAGCAGCTTGGTGAGAAGGCAACAACTGTTGGCGCAATTATTAGAAAATTGAAGAAGTTCAAGATGACGGTCAATCACCCTCGGTCTGGGGCTCCATGCAAGATCTCACCACGTGGGGCATCAATGATCATGAGGAAGGTGAGGGATCAGCCCAGAACTACACGGCAGGATCTGGTCAATGAGCTGAAGAGAGCTGGGACCACAGTCTCAAAGAAAACCATTAGTAACACACTACGCCGTCATGGATTAAAATCCTGCAGCGCACGCAAGGTCCCCCTGCTCAAGCCAGCGCATGTCCAGGCCCATCTGAAGTTTGCCAATGACCATCTGGATGATCCAGAGGAGGAATGGGAGAAGGTCATGTGGTCTGATGAGACAAAAATATAGCTTTTTGGTCTAAACTCCACTCGCCGTGTTTGGAGGAAGAAGAAGGATGAGTACAACCCCAAGAACACCATCCCAACCGTGAAGCATGGAGGTGGAAACATCATTCTTTGGGGATGCTTTTCTGCAAAGGGGACAGGACGACTGCACCGTATTGAGGGGAGGATGGATGGGGCCATGTATCGCGAGATCTTGGCCAACAACCTCCTTCCCTCAGTAAGAGCATTGAAGATGGGTCGTGGCTGGGTCTTCCAGCATGACAACGACCCGAAACACACAGCCAGGGCAACTAAGGAGTGGCTCCGTAAGAAGCATCTCAAGGTCCTGGAGTGGCTTAGCCAGTCTCCAGACCTGAACCCAATAGAAAATCTTTGGAGGGAGCTGAAAGTCTGTATTGCCCAGCGACAGCCCCGAAACCTGAAGGATGTATGGAGGAGGTCTGTATGGAGGAGTGGGCCAAAATCCCTGCTGCAGTGTGTGCAAACCTGGTCAAGACCTACAGGAAACGTATGATCTCTGTAATTGCAAACAAAGGTTTCTGTACCAAATATTAAGTTCTGCTTTTCTGATGTATCAAATACTTATGTCATGCAATAAAATGCAAATTAATTACTTAAAAATCATACAATGTGATTTTCTGGATTTTTGTTTTAGATTCCGTCTCTCACAGTTGAAGTGTACCTATGATAAAAATTACAGACCTCTACATGCTTTGTAAGTAGGAAAACCTGCAAAATCGGCAGTGTATCAAATACTTGTTCTCCCCACTGTACTTGGATGTGTAGTGTCAGCGTTTGTTGCTGGCATGTCATGCCTAAGTTTGCTAACCTTGGCAATGAAAAAAATAATTAAAGTAGTTGGCAATATCAGTGGGTTTTGTAATGAATGATTAATCTGATTCAATGAATGATGGAGCGGAGTTTGCCTTTTTCCCCAAAATGTCATTGTAGGTGCCCCAAAGCTTTTTACTATCATTCTTTATTCATTTATCTATAATAATAATAATAATAATAATAATAATAATAATAATAATAATAATAATAATAATAATAATATGCCATTCTAGCAGACGCTTTTATCCAAAGCGACTTACAGTCATGCGTGCATACATTTTTTTTTTGTGTATGGGTGGTCCCGGGGATCGAACCCACTACCTTGGCGTTACAAGCGCTGTGCTCTACCAGCTGAGCTACAGAGGACCACAATCTTTGTTTCATAGTGTAGTTTGTCGTGAAAATGTCAGTACTGAGAGAGACTTGGACAACTATTCAAGCAATCATCTTTATTTAACATTGATTAATTATTGCAATAATGAAGACGTCGACCGCACACTCTGAAATGTTTGTTGCCAAGAGCTTAACTAATAATGAAAAAACAGATCTTATATAGGAGACCTAAAAATGCTTAGTTCCACCCCTTCCATGCAGATTGGGGGCACCATAAGACACTTTGGGTTCATCTCCTGGTCATTATTTTTACCCCCACCTCGTCTTAGTTTCCCAGATGCCAGGATAATTAGGAATACTGAGGCCCAGATGCCAGGATAATTAGAATACTGAGGCCCAGATGCCAGGATAATTAGAATACTGAGGCCCAGATGCCAGGATAATTAGGAATACTGAGGCCCAGATGCCAGGATAATTAGGAATACTGAGGCCCAGATGCCAGGATAATTAGAATACTGAGGCCCAGATGCCAGGATAATTAGAATACTGAGGCCCAGATGCCAGGATAATTAGAATACTGAGGCCCAGATGCCAGGATAATTAGGACTGAATACTGAGGCCCAGATGCCAGGATAATTAGTACTGAATACTGAGGCCCAGATACCAGGATAATTAGTACTGAATACTGAGGCCCAGATACCAGGATAATTAGTACTGAATACTGAGGCCCAGATGCCAGGAAAATTAGTACTGAATACTGAGGCCCAGATACCAGGATAATTAGTACTGAATACTGAGGCCCAGATGCCAGGAAAATTAGTACTGAATACTGAGGCCCAGATGCCAGGATAATTAGGAATACTGAGGCCTTTGTTCTGTTCCTCCAGGCTCTCTCTATCTGGTTAAACACCACATCTTGTCTATGGAATGCAGGCTGTAAATCAATTGTCAGCTCAAGCTATCTCTAGTGACCATACACCCAGATTAGCTGCAGGGAGTTAAGAGTGGAGACCATGAAACACAGCATTAGTAGAACAGAAATGTCTTACTGTTTGTTAAGTAAATCATTGTTAAATATCCAACAAATCAGGTAAATACTTAATTTTTCTGTCACAAGTTTCTTCTTCTTTTTATTCAGTTTAGTCTCATGATTTCTCAATTTGCAGTACGTTTGCCAATCGGTTGTGCAGCCAGACTTATTTGCCATTCCTTTTGCCTCATCCCTCTCAACCATACCCTTTTGGTAGACCTCCACAAGTCTGGTTCATCCTTGGGAGCAATTTCCAAACGCCTGAAGGTACCACGTTCATCTGTACAAACAATAGTACTCAAGTATAAACACCATGGGATCACGCAGCCGTCATACCGCTCAGGAAGGAGACGCGTACTGTTTCCTAGAGATGAACATACTTTGGTGCGAAAAGTGCAAATCAATCCCAGAACAACAGCAAAGGACCTTGTGAAGATGCTGGAGGAAACAGGTACAAAAGTATCTACAGTGAGGGAAAAAAGTATTTGATCCCCTGCTGATTTTGTACGTTTGCCCACGGACAAAGAAATGATCAGTCTATAATTTTAATGGTAGGTTTATTTGAACAGTGAGAGACAGAATAACAAAAAAAGAAATCCAGAAAAACGCATGTAACAAATGTTATAAATTGATTAGCATTTTAATGAGGGAAATAAGTATTTGACCCCCTCTCAATCAGAAAGATTTCTGGCTCCCAGGTGTCTTTTATACAGGTAACGAGCTGAGATTAGGAGCACACTCTTAAAGGGAGTGCTCCTAATCTCAGCTTGTTACCTGTATAAAAGACACCTGTCCACAGAAGCAATCAATCAATCAGATTCCAAACTCTCCATCATGGCCAAGACCAAAGAGCTCTCCAAGGATGTCAGGGACAAGATTGTAGACCTACACAAGGCTGGAATGGGCTACAAGACCATCGCCAAGCAGCTTGGTGAAAAGGTGACAACAGTTGGTGCGATTATTCGCAAATGGAAGAAACACAAAATAACTGTCAATCTCCCTCGGCCTGGGACTCCATGCAAGATCTCACCTCGTGGAGTTGCAATGATCATGAGAACGGTGAGGAATCAGCCCAGAACTACACAGGAGGATCTTGTCAATGATCTCAAGGCAGCTGTGACCATAGTCACCAAGAAAACAATTGGTAACACACTACGCCGTGAAGGACTGAAATCCTGCAGCGCCCGCAAGGTCCCCCTGCTCAAGAAAGCACATATACACGCCCGTCTGAAGTTTGCCAATGAACATCTGAATGATTCAGAGGATAACTGGGTGAAAGTGTTGTGGTCAGATGAGACCAAAATCGAGCTCTTTGGCATCAACTCAACTCGCTGTGTTTGGAGGAGGAGGAATGCTGCATATGACCCCAAGAACACCATCCCCACCGTCAAACATGGAGGTGGAAACATTATGCTTTGGGGGTGTTTTTCTGCTAAGGGGACAGGACAACTTCACCGCATCAAAGGGACGATGGACGGGGCCATGTACCGTCAAATCTTGGGTGAGAAACTCCTTCCCTCAGCCAGGGCATTGAAAATGGGTCGTGGATGGGTATTCCAGCATGACAATGAACCAAAACACACGGCCAAGGCAACAAAGGAGTGGCTCAAGAAGAAGCACATTAAGGACCTGGAGTGGCCTAGCCAGTCTCCAGACCTTAATCACATAGAAAATCTGTGGAGGGAGCTGAAGGTTCGAGTTGCCAAACGTCAGGCTCGAAACCTTAATGACTTGGAGAAGATCTGCAAAGAGGAGTGGGACAAAATCCCTCCTGAGATGTGTGCAAACCTGGTGGCCAACTACAAGAAACGTCTGATCTCTATGATTGCCAACAAGGGTTTTGCCACCAAGTACTAATTCATGTTTTGCAGAGGGGTCAAATACTTATTTCCCTCATTAAAATGCAAATCAATTTATAACATTTTTGACATGCGTTTTTCTGGATTTTGTTGTTGTTATTCTGTCTCTCACTGTTCAAATAAACCTACCATTAAAATTATAGACTGATCATTTCTTTGTCAGTTGGCAAATGTACAAAATCAGCAGGGATCAAATACTTTTTTCCCTCACTGTATACAGTTGAAGTCGGAAGTTTACATACACCTTAGCCAAATCCATTTAAATTCAGTTTTTCACAATTCCTGACATTTACATTTACATTTACATTTTAGTCATTTAGCAGACGCTCTTATCCAGAGCGACTTACAGGAGCAATTAGGGTTAAGTGCCTTGCTCAAGGGCACATTTACATCATTTAGCAGACGCTCTTATCCAGAGCGACTACAAATTGGTGCATTCACCCTATAGCCAGTGGGATAACCACTTTACAATTATACTTTTATTTTTTTATTTTTTTATTTTCTTGGGGGGGAGGGGTCGAAGGATTACTTTATCCTATCCCAGGTGTTCCTTAAAGAGGTGGGGTTTCAAATGTCTCCGGAAGGTGGTGAGTGACTCCGCTGTCCTGGCGTCGTGAGGGAGCTTGTTCCACCATTGGGGTGCCAGAGCAGCGAACAGCTTTGACTGGGCTGAGCGGGGAACTATGCTTCCGCAGAGGAAGGGGAGCCAGCAGGCCAGAGGTGGATGAACGCAATGCCCTCGCCTGGGTGTAGGGACTGATCAGAGCCTGAAGGTACGGAGGTGCCGTTCCCCTCACTGCTCCATAGGCAAGCACCATGGTCTTGTAACGGATGCAAGCTTCAACTGGAAGCCAGTGGAGTGTGCGGAGGAGGGGGGTGACGTGAGAGAACTTGGGAAGGTTGAACACCAGACGGGCTGCGGCATTCTGGATGAGTTGTAGGGGTTTAATGGCACAGGCAGGGAGCCCAGCCAACAGCGAGTTGCAGTAATCCAGACGGGAGATGACAAGTGCCTGGATTAGGACCTGTGCCGCTTCCTGTGTAAGGCAGGGTCGTACTCTCCGAATGTTGTAGAGCATGAACCTGCAGGATCGGGTCACCGCCTTGATGTTAGCGGAGAACGACAGGGTGTTGTCCAGGGTCACGCCTAGGCTCTTCGCACTCTGGGAGGAGGACACAACGGAGTTGTCCACCGTGATGGCGAGATCATGGAACGGGCAGTCCTTCCCCGGGAGAAAGAGCAGCTCCGTCTTGCCAGGGTTCAGCTTGAGGTGGTGATCCGTCATCCATACTGATATGTCGGCCAGACATGCAGAGATGCGATTCGCCACCTGGTTATCAGAAGGGGGAAAGGAGAAGATTAGTTGTGTATCGTCAGCGTAGCAATGATAGGAGAGGCCATGTGAGGATATGACAGAGCCAAGTGACTTGGTGTATAGGGAGAAAAGGAGAGGGCCTAGAACTGAGCCCTGGGGGACACCAGTGGTGAGAGCACGTGGTGCGGAGACAGCTTCTCGCCACGCCACTTGGTAGGAGCGACCGGTCAGGTAGGACGCAATCCAGGAGTGAGCCGCGCCGGAGATGCCCAGCTCGGAGAGGGTGGAGAGGAGGATCTGATGGTTCACTGTATCAAAGGCAGCATACAGGTCTAGAAGGACAAGAGCAGAGGAGAGAGAGTTAGCTTTAGCAGTGCGGAAAGCCTCCGTGACACAGAGAAGAGCAGTCTCAGTTGAATGACCAGTCCTGAAACCTGACTGGTTTGGATCAAGAAGGTAATTCTGAGAGAGATAGCAAGAGAGTTGGCTAAAGACGGCACGCTCAATAGTTTTGGAAAGAAAAGAAAGAAGGGATACTGGTCTGTAGTTGTTGACATCAGTGGGATCGAGTGTTGGTTTTTTGAGAAGGGGTGCAACTCTCGCTCTCTTGAAGACGGAAGGGACATGGCCAGCAGTCAAGGATGAGTTGATCAGCGAGGTGAGGTAGGGGAGAAGGTCACCGGAGATGGTCTGGAGAAGAGAGGAGGGGATGGGGTCAAGCGGGCAGGTTGTTGGGCGGCCTGCAGTCACTAGTCGCAAGATTTTATCTGGAGAGAGAGGGGAGAAAGAAGTCAAAGCATAGGGTAGGGCAGTGTGAGCAGGACCAGCAGTGTCATTAGACTTAACAAACGAGGATCGGATGTCGTCAACCTTCTTTTCAAAGTGGTTGACGAAGTCATCCACAGAGAGGGAGGAGGGGGGGGGGGGGGGGGGGGGATTCAGCAGTGAGGAGAATTCGATCCCCGGGACCACCCATACACAAAAAAATGTATGCACGCATGACTGTAAGTCGCTTTGGATAAAAGCGTCTGCTAAATGGCATATTATATTATATATTATATATGTGGCAAAGAGCTTCCTAGGGTTAGAGGCAGATGCTTGGAATTTAGAGTGGTAGAAAGTGGCCTTAGCAGCAGAAACAGATGAAGAAAATGTAGAGAGGAAGGAGTGAAAAGATGCCAGGTCGGCAGGGAGTTTAGTTTTCTTCCATTTCCGCTCAGCTGCCCGGAGCTCTGTTCTGTGAGCTCGCAATGAGTCATCAAGCCACAGAGCTGGAGCGGAGGACCGAGCCGGCCGGGAGGATAGGGGACACAGGGAGTCAAAGGATGCAGAAAGGGAGGAGAGGAGGGTTGAGGAGGCAGAATCAGGAGATTGGAGGGAGAAGGATTGAGCAGAGGGAAGAGATGATAGGATGGAAGAGGAGAGAGTAGTGGGAGAGAGAGAGCGAAGGTTGCGGCGGCGCGTTACCATCTGTGTAGGGGCAGAGTGAGTAGTGTTGGAGGAGAGCGAGAGAGAAAAGGATACAAAGTAGTGGTCGGAGACATGGAGGGGGAGTTGCAGTGAGATTAGTAGAAGAGCAACATCTAGTAAAGATGAAGTCAAGCGTATTGCCTGCCTTGTGAGTGGGGGGGGGGGGGGGGTGGTGAGAGGGTGAGGTCAAAAGAGGAGAGGAGTGGAAAGAAGGAGGCAGAGAGAAATGAGTCAAATGTAGACGTGGGGAGGTTGAAATCCCCCAAAACTGTGAAGGGTGAGCCATCCTCAGGAAAGGAACTTATCAAGGCGTCAAGCTCATTGATGAACTCTCCAAGGGAACCTGGAGGGCGATAGATGACAAGGATATTAAGCTTAAATGGGCTAGTGACTGTGACAGCGTGGAATTCAAATGAGGAGATAGACAGATGGGTTAGGGGAAAAATTGAGAATGACCACTTGGGAGAGATGAGGATTCCTGTGCCACCACCCCTCTGACCAGATGCTCTCGGGGTATGCGAGAACACATGGTCAGACGAGGAGAGAGCAGTAGGAGTAGCAGTGTTTTCAGTGGTAATCCATGTTTCCGTTAGCACCAGGAAGTCGAGGGACTGGAGGGTAGCATAGGCTGGGATGAAGTCAGCCTTGTTGGCGGCAGAACGGCAGTTCCAGAGGCTGCCAGAGACCTGGAACTCCAGGTGTGTGGTGCGTGCAGGGACCACCAGGTTAGAGAGGCAGCAGCCCACGCGGTGTGAGGCGTTTGTGTAGCCTGTGCTGAGAGGAGAGAACAGGGATAGGCAGAGGCATAGTTGACAGGCTGCAGCAGATGGCTACAATAATGCAGAGGAGATCGGAATGAAATGAACTAAACATCAGGGAAAGGAGAGAGTAGGCCTCCCTCACCAAAAAAAAAAAATATATATATAACTCTCCCAACTTCCACCTCAGAAACTATAATTGTTTCACTGAACCACCCGAGTAAAACTCTCCCAACTTCCACTTTAGAAATTAGAATTGTTGTAAACTACAGCAGACTGTTATCAGTAGCTGTAATTAAGTACAGCAGCTACCAACCACCTAACGTTAATGCCTCGGATGAGGTTAGAAAAACAGCTGAATGGTAGCAGCTAGCTGGCTCAATCACAGGTACTCTTAAGCATGAAATAACATTGGAAACAACTAACCACAGTTGCTAAAAGTTACCAGTAGCTACCCGCTAGCTAGCTAGCTTTGTTGGTCCAAGTAGTGGGTAAGCTAGCCTCGTGCTTCGCCTGGGCTCCGCCGAATACAGTCCTTACCTACAATAATTACCTACAATAACTTCTAAAGACATGACATCATTTTCTGGAATTTTCTAAGCTGTTTAAAGGCACCGTCAACTTAGTGTATTTAAACTTCTGACCCACTGGAATTGTGATACAGTGAATTATAAGTCTGTAAACAATTGTTGGAAAAAATACTTGTGTCATTACAAAGTAGATTCCTAAACCACTTGCCAAAACATAGTTTTTTAACAAAAAATTTTTGGGGTTTTTGAAAAACCCATTTTTTTAAAGACTCCAACCTAGTGTAGTTAAATTCCGACTTCAAATGCTGTTATAACCCGGAAAACATAGGGTTTTTTTGACAAGAAGGGAAAGATTGTTATGAAAAGGAAGATTTGATTTTTTTGATAGGGAAAGGGATAAGGGGTTTGGTTTTGGGTTTGGGTGTATTGGTAGGGCATTTGGGTTTGGGTTTTTGGGTATTTTGGGGGGGTTTTTTTGGGGTATTGGTAGGGGTTATGGTTTATTGGGGGGGGTTTTGGTGTAAAAAGGAGGGGTTTGGTGTTTTGGTGGGTTTGGTGTCTTGGGTCGGGTTCGGCTGCTTGGGCGTCTTGGGTTTGGGGTTTTTGGTCCCGGGGGGTTTTTTGGGCTTGTTTTGGGGTTTGGGGGTTTGGGTTTTCTTGGTGGGTTCCCGGGGTTTGCGTTCGGGTTCGTGGTGTCTTGGGGGTTTTGGTTTTGGGTTGGGTGTATTGGTGGGTTTTTGGGTGGGTTTGGGTTTGGGTGTTTGCCTTTGGGTTGGGGGTATTGGGTTTTGGGTGTTTTGGGGTTTTGGGGGGTTTGGGTTGGGTGTTTGGTCTTCATGGGTTAAATAAAGCTTGTATTTGGTTGGGGTTTGGGTTATTGGGCTTCAAAAATTTTTCTTTTTGGTTGGGGGTTTGGGGGGTATTGGTTAAAGGGGTTTTGGGGTTTGGGGTTTGGTGGTTTGGGTTTGGTTTATTTTGGGTTGGTTTTTTGGGCTTCCCTATTTTTGGGTGTTTGGGGAGGGTTCTGGGGGGGATTGGGTTTGGTTTATTGGGTTTTGGTGTTTGGGAGGGGTTTTTGGGGTATTGGTCTTCCCCTGATATTGTTCCCTTTTTGGGGAGGGTTTTTTTTTTTGGGGATTTGGGGTTTTTTGGTTGGGGTTTTGGTTTGGGGTTTGGGTGTATTGTTATGGTGTATTGGGTTAGGGTGTATTGGTCTTCATGATATAGTATGCTGTGTTGGTAGGGGTTATGGTGTATTGGTAGGGGTTAGGGTGTATTGGTAGGCGTTAGGGTGTATTGTTAGGGTGTATTGGGTTATGGTGTATTGGGTTATGGTGTATTGGTCTTCATGATATAGTATGCTGTATTGGTAGGGGTTAGGGTGTATTGGTCTTCATGATATAGTATGCTGTGTTTTGTTCTCTGCTCGGTGGTCTGCTCCATGTTTTAATGACTCCAACCTAAGTGTATAGAAACTTCCGACTTCAACTGTGGAGATATAGATAGGTACAGTAGAAATAGATAGATAGATAGATACAGTAGATATAGATAGGTACAGTAGAAATAGATAGGTAGATATAGATACAGTAGATATAGATAGATACAGTAGATATAGATTCAGTAGATATATAGAGATACAGTAGATAGATATAAGTAGATAGATATAGATACAGTATAAAGTGGGGGAAAAAAGTATTTAGTCAGCCACCAATTGTGCAAGTTCTCCCACTTAAAAAGATGAGAGAGGCCTGTAATTTTCATCATAGGTACACGTCAACTATGACAGACAAAATGAGATTTTTTTTTCCAGAAAATCACATTGTAGGATTTTTTATGAATTTTATTTGCAAATTATGGTGGAAAATAAGTATTTGGTCAATAACAAAAGTTTCTCAATACTTTGTTATATACCCTTTGTTGGCAATGACACAGGTCAAACGTTTTCTGTAAGTGTTCACAAGGTTTTCACACACTGTTGCTGTTATTTGGGCCCATTCCTCCATGCAGATCTCCTCTAGAGCAGTGATGTTTTGGGGCTGTCGCTGGGCAACACAGACTTTCAACTCCCTCCAAAGATTTTCTATGGGGTTGAGATCTGGAGACTGGCTAGGCCACTCCAGGACCTTGAAATGCTTCTTACGAAGCCACTCCTTCGTTGCCCGGGCGGTGTGTTTGGGATCATTGTCATGCTGAAAGACCCAGCCACGTTTCATCTTTAATGCCCTTGCTGATGGAAGGAGGTTTTCACTCAAAATCTCACGATACATGGCCCCATTCATTCTTTCCTTTACACGGATCAGTCGTCCTGGTCCCTTTGCAGAAAAACAGCCCCAAAGCATGATGTTTCCACCCCCATGCTTCACAGTAGGTATGGTGTTCTTTGGATGCAACTCAGCATTCTTTGTCCTCCAAACACGACGAGTTTAGTTTTTACCAAAAAGTTCTATTTTGGTTTCATCTGACCATATGACATTCTCCCAATCCTCTTCTGGATCATCCAAATGCACTCTAGCAAACTTCAGACGGGCCTGGACATGTACTGGCTTAAGCAGGGGGACACGTCTGGCACTGCAGAATTTGAGTCCCTGGCGGCGTAATGTGTTACTGATGGTAGGCTTTGTTACTTTGGTCCCAGCTCTCTGCAGGTCATTCACTAGGTCCCCCCGTGTGGTTCTGGGATTTTTGCTCACCGTTCTTGTGATCATTTTGACCCCACGGGGTGAGATCTTGCGTGGAGCCCCAGATCGAGGGAGATTATCAGTGGTCTTGTATGTCTTCCATTTCCTAATAATTGCTCCCACAGTTGATTTCTTCAAACCAAGCTGCTTACCTATTGCAGATTCAGTCTTCCCAGCCTGGTGCAGGTCTACAATTTTGTTTCTGGTGTCCTTTGACAGCTCTTTGGTCTTGGCCATAGTGGAGTTTGGAGTGTGACTGTTTGAGGTCGTGGACAGGTGTCTTTTATACTGATAACAAGTTCAAACAGGTGCCATTAATACAGGTAACGAGTGGAGGACAGAGGAGCCTCTTAAAGAAGAAGTTACAGGTCTGTGAGAGCCAGAAATCTTGCTTGTTTGTAGGTGACCAAATACTTATTTTCCACCATCATTTGCAAATAAATTCATTAAAAATCCTACAATGTGATTTTCTGGAATTTTTTTTCTCATTTTGTCTGTCATAGTTGACGTGTACCTATGATGAAAATTACAGGCCGCTCTCATCTTTTTAAGTGGGAGAACTTGCACAATTGGTGGCTGACTAAATACTTTTTTCCCCCACTGTAGATAGATACAGTAGATGTAGATGTAGATAGATAGATAGATAGATAGATGGATAGATAGTGAGCTCTAAACGTGTTGGGACAGTGACATTGATCAGGTTAAATTTGAGGGTATTTTCATCCATATCGGGTGGATGAACCATTTAGAAATTACAGCTTTTTGTACATAGTTTTAGGGGACCAAAAGTATTGGGACAAATTCACTGTATTTGGTCCCATATTCCTAGGACGCAATGACTACATCAAGCTTGTGACTCAACTTATACAAACTTGTTGGATGCATTTTCTATTTGTTTTCGTTGTGTTTCAGATTATTTTGTGCCCAATAGAAATGAATGGTGAATAATGTATTGTCATTTTGGAGTCACTTTTATTGTAAATAAGAATAGAATATGTTTCTAAACACTTCTACATTAATGTGGATGCTACCATGGTTACGGATAATCTTGAATGAATCGTGGGATAATGAAGTGGGAAAGTTACAGATGCACAAATATCATCCCCGAGACATGCTAACCTCTCACCATGACAATAACAGGGATGATTAGCATTTTGGCGGGTGTATGATATTGTGCACAGTTGGCTGGATGTCCTTTGGGTGGTGGACGCCAAGGAACTTGAAGCTTTCCACCTTCTCCACTGTGGTCCCGTCGTTGTGGATAGGGGGGTGCACCCTCTGCTGTTTCCTGAAGACAACGATCATCTCCTTTGTTTTGTTGACGTTGAATGAGAGGTTATTCTCCTGGCACCACACTCCCAGAGCCCTCACCTCCTCCCTGTAGGCTGTCTCGTCATTGTTGGTAATCAAGCTTACTACTGTTGTGTCGTCTGCAAACTTGATGATTGAGTTGGAGGCGTGCTTGGCCACGCAGTCATGGTAAACAGGGAGTACAGGAGGGGGCTGAGCACGCACCCTTGTGGGGCCCCAGTGTTGAGGATCAGCGAAGTGGAGGTGTTGTTTCCTACCTTCACCAGGGTGAACAGGTACGTATTGATTGAGTTGGAGGACATTTAATTTCTAACTCATTTTTGTAAGAAAAGTGGATATAAAATGAAAGCTCATGTGAAGTTTTATGACTTAATGTTCATGTTTTATGACTTAATGTACATGTTTTAATAAGACGTAAAAAGTTGTTAACATGTGAAAAGTTCAGACTGGGTTTAATGCAGCGTTTCCCAACTCGGTCCTGGGGGGCAAGGGGGGCACGTTTGGCTTTTTGCACTAGTACTACATAGCTGATTCAAATAATGAACTCCATCATCAAGCTTTGATTATTTGAATCAGCTGTGTAGTGCAACAACCAAAATATGCACCCCTTGAGGTCCCGAGGACCGAGTTTGGGAAACACTAACTTAATGGGTACGGAGTGTACCCTTTTTTAAGCCAGGGTTGTCAAACTCATTCCATGGAGGGCCTAGTGTCTGCTGGTTTTTCGTTTTTACAAATAAAGAAAAACCCTTGAATGAGTAGGTGTGTCCAAACTTTTGACTGGTAGCGTACATACATATACAGTAACCTTCGGAAAGTATTCAGACCCTTTGACCTTTAGGTTACAGTCTTATTCTAAAATGTAGTAAATAGTTTTTTCCCCCTCATCAATCTACACACAATACCCCATAATGACCCAATACCCCATAATGACCCAATACCCCATAATGACCCAATACCCCATAATGACCCAATACCCCATAATGACCCAATACCCCATAATGACCCAATACCCCATAATGACCCAATACCCCATAATGACTATTATAAAACAGGTTTTTAGACATCTTTGCTCATTTATAAAAAATAAAAAATGGAGATATCACATTTACATTAGTATTCAGACCCTTTACTCAGTACTTTGATGAAGTACCTTTGGCAGTGATTACAGCCTCAAGTCTTCTTGGGTATGACGCTACAAGCTTGGCACACCTGTATTTGGGGAGTTTCTCCCATTCTTCTCTGCAGATCCTCTCAAGCTCTGTCAGGTTGAATGGGGAGTGTTGCTGCACAGCTATTTTCAGGTCTCTCCAGACATGTTCGATCGGGTTCAAGTCTGGGCTCTGGCTGGGCCACTCAAGGACATTCAGAGACTTGTCCCGAAGCCACTCCTGCGTTGTCTTGGCTGTGTGCTTAGGGACGTTGTCCTGTTGGATGGTGAACCTTCGCCCAAGTCTGAGGTCCTGAGAGCTCTAGAGCAGGTTTTCATCAAGGATCTCTCTGTACTTTGCTCCGTTCATCTTTGCCTCGATCCTGACTAGTCTCCCAGTCCCTGCTGCTGAAAAACATCCCCACAGCATGATTCTGCCACCACTATTCAACGTAAGGATTTTGCCAGGTTTCCGCCATAAGTGACGCTTGGCATTCAGGCCAAATAGTTCAATCTTGGTTTCATCAGACCAGAGAATCTTGTTTCTCATGGTCTGAGAGTCTTTAGGTGGCTATTGGCAAACTCCAAGCGGACTGTCATGTGCTTTTTACTGAGGAGTGGCTTCCGTCTGGCCACTCTACCATAAAGGCCTGATTGGTGGTTCCAAACTTCTTCCATGTAAGAATGATGGTTCTTGGGGACCTTCAATGCTGCAGAAATGTTTTGGTACCCTTCCCCAGATCTGTGCCTTGACACAATTATGTTAAGCTATACGGACAATTCCTTCGACCTCATGGCTTGGTTTTTGCTCTGACATGTCCTGTCAACTGTGGGACCTTATATAGACAGGTGTGTGTCTTTCCAAATCATGTCCAATCAATTGAATTGACCACAGGTGGACTCCAATCAAGTTGTAGAAACATCTCCAGGAGGATAAATGGAAACAGGATGCACCTGAGCTCAATTTCGACTCTCATAGCAAAGGGTCTGAATACTTATGTAAATAAAGTATTTCTGCTTTACATTTTTTATATATTTGCAAACATTTCTAAAAACCTTTCGCTTAGTCATTATGGAGTATTGTGTGTAGATTGCAGAGGATTTTTATTTATTTAATCCATTTTAGAATAAGGCTGTAATGTAACAATGTGAATACTTTTCCACGGCTGTGTGTGTGTGTGTGTATGTATGTATGTATATATATTACCGTTCAAAAGTTTGGGTCACTTAGAAATGTCCTTGTTTTCGAAAGAAAAGCAAATTTTTTGTCCATTAAAATAACATCAAATTGATCAGAAATACAGTTTTGACATTGTTAATGTTGTAAATGGCTATTGTAGCTGGAAACGGCTGATTTTTAATGGAATATCTACATAGGCGTACAGAGGCCCATTATCAGCAACCATCAGTCCTGTGTTCCAATGGCACGTTGTGTTTGCTAATCCAAGTTTATCATTTTAAAAGGATAATTGATCATTAGAAAACCCTTTTGCAATTATGTTAGCACAGCTGAAAACTGTTGTGCTGATTAAAGAAGCAATAAAACTGGCCTTCTTGAGACTAGTTGAGTATCTGGATCATCAGCAATTGTGGGTTCGATTACAGGCTCAAAATGGCCAGAAACAAATAACTTTATTCTGAAACTCGTCAGTCTATTCTTGTTCTGAGGAATGAAGGCTATTCAATGAGAGAAATTGCAAAGAAACTGAAGATCTCGTACGCTGTGTACTACTCCCTTCACAGAACAGCGCAAACTTTTTTTCTAATTATATGTTATGTAAAAACTAAAGATGGAAGTGGGTTTAATAGGGCTATATCTCTACCGCTTGAATCTTCTCTTTGTGACCGGGTTCAAACGCCTTCCGTTTCATTTTTCTAGATGTGTATATATATATATATATATATATATATATATATATATATATATATATATATATATATATATATTTTTTTTTTTTTTTTACTGCTCTAGGGTTATTATTATTGCTTGGATAACCTTATCTACTATTGTGTATTGATTAATTTTGTATTCTAACTGCACAGAACTATCAGCAGCATACCACCCTGCATCCCACTGCTGGCTTGCCACTGAAGCGAAGCAGGGTTGGTCCAGGTCGGTCCCTGGATGGGAGACCAGATGCTGATGGAAGTGGTGTTGGAGGGTCAGTAGGAGGTCCCTGGATGGGAGACCAGATGCTGATGGAAGTGGTGTCGGAGGGCCAGTAGGAGGGATGGGAGACCAGATGCTGATGGAAGTGGTGTTGGAGGGCCAGTAGGAGGTCCCTGGATGGGAGACCAGATGCTGATGGAAGTGGTGTTGGAGGGCCAGTAGGAGGTCCCTGGATGGGAGACCAGATGCTGATGGAAGTGGTGTTGGAGGGCCAGTAGGAGGTCCCTAGATGGGAGACCAGATGCTGATGGAAGTGGTGTTGGAGGGCCAGTAGGAGGTCCCTGGATGGGAGACCAGATGCTGCTGGAAGTGGTGTCGGAGGGCCAGTAGGGGGCACTCTGTCCTCTGGTCTAAAAAAAATATCCCAATGCCCCAGGGCAGTGATTGGGGACATTGCCCTGTGTAGGGTGTCGTCTTTCAGATGGGACGTTAAACGGGTGTGCTGACTCTCTGTGGTCACTAAAGATCCCTTGGCACTTATTGTAAGAGTAGGGGTGTTAACCCTGGTGTCCTGGCTAAATTCCCAATCTGGCCCTCATACCATCATGTCCACCTAATCCTCCCCAGCTTCCAATTGGCTCATTCATCCCCCCTCCTCTCCCCTGTAACTATTCCCCAGGTTGTTGCTGTAAATGAGAACGTGTTCTCAGTCAACTGACCTGGTAAATAAATAACATCACTGGGAATCATTGGAATGTTTGTTTATGTGTCAATTAATTCTGTAAGGGATGGGTTGCCAACTGGCGATTTTACAGGAAAATAACATTTCTTTCATTCATTCATTCACACATACACAAACAACATTTATCAGGCATCAGCATGTCAAAACTAAATAGTATGAATAGCTGCAGATTTTTCCATATTACTCTGTCTAATCTTCAATAGATGAACCAAGAACGATCAACTTGGTCTGTGTGTCTTCCCAGGCGAACCCTACCTGTCTCTGTCTGTCTGTCTGTCTGTCTGTCTGTCTGTCTGTCTGTCTGTCTGTCTGTCTGTCTGTCTGTCTGTCTGTCTGTCTGTCTGTCTGTCTGTCTGTCTGTCTGTCTGTCTGTCTGTCTGTCTGTCTGTCTGTCTGTCTGTCTGTCTGTCTGTCTGTCTGTCTGTCTGTCTCTCCCAGGTGAACCCTGTCTGTCTGTCTGTCTGTCTGTCTGTCTGTCTGTCTGTCTGTCTGTCTGTCTGTCTGTCTGTCTGTCTGTCTAACTGTCTGTCTGTCTGTCTGTCTGTCTGTCTGTCTGTCTGTCTGTCTAACTGTCTGTCTGTCTGTCTAACTGTCTGTCTGTCCCTCCCAGGTGAACCCAGACTACAACAACACCTTTGTGTTTGAGAATGACTTCCCAGCCCTGCAGCCTAATGCTCCTGACCCAGGATTTAACCAACATCCACTGTTCCAGTCCAAAGCAGCCAGGGGCGTCTGGTGAGGAGAATATTATTATTATTATTATTATTATTATTATTATTATTAATCTCTCCAAATAAATCAATACCAATTTCATCATCTTGGTATGATATTAATAACAACTCAGACAAGAAAATATAACTGGAAGCTGTTTTTTTTAAATAGCTCTTAGGAGGCAAATTTAAGACCACATTATTCCTGCTTTAGTTTGTAATCAGCTACGAACACCAGGTGGCGCTGCTGTCTAAAGAATCCAAGACCTTGAGGATAACAAAGCTGAGAATATATCAACATGTAACCTGTTGACAGCAGTTTAACAGCCACACGTTACCTACTGCCTGTCAGTCTAAGGAGCCTGTCTGTCTAAGGAGCCTGTCTGTCTAAGGAGCCTGTCAGTCTAAGGAGCCTGTCAGTCTAAGGAGCCTGTCTGTCTAAGGAGCCTGTCAGTCTAAGGAGCCTGTAAGTCTAAGGAGCCTGTCAGTCTAAGGAGCCTGTCAGTCTAAGGAGCCTGTCTGTCTAAGGAGCCTGTCTGTCTAAGGAGCCTGTCTGTCTAAGAAGCCTGTCAGTCTAAGGAGCCTGTCAGTCTAAGGAGCCTGTCAGTCTAAGGAGCCTGTCTGTCTAAGGAGCCTGTCTGTCTAAGGAGCCTGTCTGTCTAAGAAGCCTGTCAGTCTAAGGAGCCTGTCAGTCTAAGGAGCCTGTCAGTCTAAGGAGCCTGTCTGTCTAAGGAGCCTGTCTGTCTAAGGAGCCTGTCAGTCTAAGGAGCCTGTCTGTCTAAGGAGCCTGTCAGTCTAAGGAGCCTGTCAGTCTAAGGAGCCTGTCAGTCTAAGGAGCCTGTCTGTCTAAGGAGCCTGTCAGTCTAAGGAGCCTGTCAGTCTAAGGAGCCTGTCAGTCTAAGGAGCCTGTCAGTCTAAGGAGCCTGTCAGTCTAAGGAGCCTGTCAGTCTAAGGAGCCTGTCTGTCTAAGGAGCCTGTCTGTCTAAGGAGCCTGTCAGTCTAAGGAGCCTGTCAGCCCTGGGCTAAGTGTAGTTTGAACACAGCTCAACAGTCTTGTAGGGAGAACTGGTTTCTACTGAAACAGACCTCAGTGCTTTATATCCAGTAAAGATCTGTGGCTGACAGTTAAGATGGTATGTTATGGGAGGGTAGTGTATGGTAGGGTAGGATATTTTATGTTATGTTATGGGAGGGTATTGTATGGTAGGGTAGGATATTTTATGTTATGGTAGGATATTTTATGTGATGGTATTGTAGGGTAAGGTAGGATATTATATGTCATGGTAGTGGTGCAGTGGTCTAAGGCACTGCATCGCAGTGCTAGCTGTGCCACTAGAGATCCTGGTTCGAATCCAGGCTCTGTCGTAGCCGGCCGCGACCGGGAGACCCATGGGGCGGCGCACAATTGGCCCAGCGTCGTCCAGGGTAGGGGAGGGAATGGCCGGCAGGGATGTAGCTCAGTTGGTAGAGCATGGCGTTTGCAACGCCAGGGTTGTGGGTTCGATTCCCACGGGGGGGTAGTAGGTTATGTTATGACCTGAAAGCAGTGTGTTATGATATGACAGGAAGGCAGTAGGTTATGTTATGACAGGAAGGCAGTAGGTTATGTTATGACAGGATGGAAGTAGGTTATGTTATGTTATGACAGGAAGGCAGTAGGTTATGTTATGACAGGAAGGCAGTAGGTTCTGTTATGTTATGACAGGAAGGCAGTAGGTTGTGTTATGACAGGAAGGCAGTAGGTTATGTTATGACAGGAAGGCAGTATATTTTGTTATGTTATGACAGGAAGGCATTCGTTTATGTTATGACAGGAAGGCAGTAGGTTATGTTATGACAGGAAGGCAGTATATTTTGTTATGTTATGACAGGAAGGCAGTAGGTTATGTTATGACAGGAAGGCAGTAGGTTATGTTATGACAGGAAGGCAATAGGTTATGTTATGACAGGAAGGCAATAGTTTATGTTATGACAGGAAGGCAGTAGGTTATGTTATGAGAGGAAGTCAGTAATTTATGTTATGGTATGTTATGACAGGACGGCAGTAGGTTATGATATGACAGGGAGGCATTTGTTTATGTTATGACCTGAACGCAGTAGGTTATGGTATGTTATGACAGGAAGGCAGTAGGTTTTGTTATGACAGGAAGGCAGTAGATTATGTTATGACAGGATGGCAGTAGGTTATGTTATGGCAGTAGGTTATGTTATGACAGTATGGCAGTAGGTTATGTTATGACAGGAAGTCAGTAGGTTATGTTATGACAGGAAGGCAGTAGGTTATGGTATGTTATGACAGGAAGGCAGTAGGTTATGTTATGACAGGAAGGCAGTAGGTTATGTTATGACAGGAAGGCAGTAGGTTATGGTATGTTATGACAGGATGGCAGTAGGTTATATTATGACAGGAAGGCAGTAGGTTATGTTATGACAGGAAGGCAGTAGGTTATGTTATGACAGGAAGGCAGTAGGTTATGGTATGTTATGACAGGATGGCAGTAGGTTATATTATGACAGGAAGGCAGTAGGTTATGTTATGACAGGAAGGCAGTAGGTTATGATATGACAGGAAGGCAGTAGGTTATGTTATGACAGGAAGGCAGTAGGTTATGTTATGACAGGAAGGCAGTAGGTTATTTTATGACAGGAAGTCAGTAGGTTATGGTATGTTATGACAGGAAGGCAGTAGGTTATGTTATGACAGGATGGCAGTAGGTTATGTTATGACAGGAAGGCAGTAGGTTATGTTATGACAGGAAGGCAGTAGGTTATGTTATGACAGGAAGGCAGTAGGTTATGGTATGTTATGACAGGATGGCAGTAGGTTATATTATGACAGGAAGGCAGTAGGTTATGTTATGACAGGAAGGCAGTAGGTTATGTTATGACAGGAAGGCAGTAGGTTATGGTATGTTATGACAGGATGGCAGTAGGTTATATTATGACAGGAAGGCAGTAGGTTATGTTATGACAGGAAGGCAGTAGGTTATGATATGACAGGAAGGCAGTAGGTTATGTTATGACAGGAAGGCAGTAGGTTATGTTATGACAGGAAGGCAGTAGGTTATTTTATGACAGGAAGTCAGTAGGTTATGGTATGTTATGACAGGAAGGCAGTAGGTTATGTTATGACAGGATGGCAGTAGGTTATGTTATGACAGGAAGGCAGTAGGTTATGTTATGACAGGAAGGCAGTAGGTTATGTTATGACAGGAAGGCAGTAGGTTATGGTATGTTATGACAGGATGGCAGTAGGTTATGTTATGACAGGATGGCAGTAGGTTATGTTATGACAGGATGGCAGTAGGTTATGTTATGACAGGAAGGCAGTAGGTCATGTTATGACAGGAAGGCAGTAGGTTATGTTATGACAGGAAGGCAGTAGGTTATGTTATGACAGGATGGCAGTAGGTTATGTTATGACAGGAAGGCAGTAGGTTATGTTATGACAGGAAGGCAGTAGGTTATGTTATGACAGGAAGGCAGTAGGTTATGTTATGACAGGAAGGCAGTAGGTTGTGTTATGACAGGAAGGCAGTAGGTTATGTTATGACAGGAAGGCAGTAGGTTATGTTATGACAGGAAGGCAGTAGGTTATGTTATGACAGGAAGGCAGTAGGTTATGTTATGACAGGATGGCAGTAGGTTATGTTATGACAGGAAGGCAGTAGGTTATTTTATGACAGGAAGTCAGTAGGTTATGGTATGTTATGACAGGAAGGCAGTAGGTTTTGTTATGACAGGATGGCAGTAGGTTATGTTATGACAGGATGGCAGTAGGTTATGTTATGACAGGAAGGCAGTAGGTTATGTTATGACAGGAAGGCAGTAGGTTATGGTATGTTATGACAGGAAGGCAGTAGGTTATGTTATGACAGGAAGGCAGTAGGTTATGGTATGTTATGACAGGATGGCAGTAGGTTATATTATGACAGGAAGGCAGTAGGTTATGTTATGACAGGAAGGCAGTAGGTTATGATATGACAGGAAGGCAGTAGGTTATGTTATGACAGGAAGGCAGTAGGTTATGTTATGACAGGAAGGCAGTAGGTTATTTTATGACAGGAAGTCAGTAGGTTATGGTATGTTATGACAGGAAGGCAGTAGGTTATGTTATGACAGGATGGCAGTAGGTTATGTTATGACAGGAAGGCAGTAGGTTTGTTATGACAGGGAGGCCAGTAGGTTATGTTATGACAGGAAGGCAGTAGGTTATGGTATGTTATGGACAGGATGGCAGTAGGTTATGTTATGACAGGATGGCAGTAGGTTATGGTTATGACAGGATGGCAGTAGGTTATGTTATGACAGGAAGGCAGTAGGTCATGTTATGACAGGAAGGCAGTAGGTTATGTTATGACAGGAAGGCAGTAGGTTATGTTTATGACAGGATGGCAGTAGGTTGTTATGACAGGAAGGAGTAGGTTATGTTATGACAGGAAGGCAGTAGGTTATGTTATGACAGGAAGGCAGTAGGTTATGTTAGACAGGAAGGCAGTAGGTTATGTTATGACAGGAAGGCAGTAGGTTGTGTTATGACAGGAAGGCAGTAGGTTATGTTATGACAGGAAGGCAGTAGGTTATGTATGACAGGAAGGCAGTAGGTTGTGTTATGACAGGAAGGCAGTAGGTTAGTTATGACAGGAAGGCAGAGGTATGTTATGACAGGAAGCAGAGTAGTTATTGTTATGACAGGAGGCAGTAGGTTATGTTATGACGGAAGGCGATAGGTTATTTTATGACAGGAGCAGTAGGTTATGTTATGACAGGAAGGCATAGTTTGTATGAGATGGCAGTAGGTTTTTACAGGAAGGCGGAGTTAGTTTGACAGGAAGGCAGAGTGGTTTTTATGACAGGAAGTCGAGTTATGGTATGTTTTTGACAGGAGGCAGTAGGTTTATGTTATGACAGGAAGGCATAGGTTATGTTATGACATGAGCAATAGGTTTATGTTTATGACAGGAAGGCAGTTAGTTTAGTATCATGAAGTTACACACAGCATCAGGTTATGTTTTGAAAATCGGAAAAGGCAATAGGGTTTAATGTTAGACAGGATTGATTTTAGTTTTAAAATGCTATGACAGGATGGCAGTAGATTATGTTATGACAGGAAGGCAGTAGGTTATGTTATGACAGGAAGGCAGTAGGTTATGTTATGACAGGAAGTCAGAAGGTTATGGTATGTTATGACAGGAAGGCAGTAGGTTTTATGTTATGACAGGAAGGCAGTAGGTTATGTTATGACATGAAGGCAATAGGTTATGTTATGACAGGAAGGCATTAAGTTACAGATGAAGTCTGAAGTTTACATACACCTTAGCCAAATACATTTAAACTCAGTTTTTTTTTACAATTCCTGACATTTAATCCTAGTAAAAATTCCCTGTCTTAAATCAGTTAGGATCACCACTTTATTTTAAGAATGTTAAATGTCAGAATAATAGTAGAGAGAATGATTTCTTTCAGCTTTTATTTCTTTCATCACATTCCCAGTGGGTCAGAAGTTTACAGACACTCAATTAGTATATGGTAGCATTGCCTTTAAATTGTTTAACTTGGGTCAAACGTTTCGGGTAGCCTTCCACAAGCTTCCCACAATAAGTTGGGTGAATTTTGGCCCATTCCTCCTGACAGAGCTGGTGTAATTGAGTCAGGTTTGTAGGCCTCCTTGCTCGCACACGTTTTTTCAGTTCTGCCAACAAATTGTCTATAGGATTGAGGTCAGGGCTTTGTGATGGCCACTCCAATACCTTGACTTTGTTGTCCTTATGGCATTTTGCCACAACTTTGGAAGTATGCTTGGGGTCATTGTCCATTTGGAAGACCCATTTGTGACCAAGCTTTAACTTCCTGACTGATGTCTTGGAATGTTACATCAATATATCCACATAATTTTCCTTCCTCATGATGCCATCTATTTTGTGAAGTGTACCAGTCCCTTCTGCAGCAAAGCACCCCCACAGCATGATGCTGCCACCCCCGTGCTTCACGGTTGGGATGGTGTTCTTCGGCTTGCAAGCCATCCCCTTTTTCCTCCAAACATAACGATGGTCATTATGGCCAAACAGTTCTATTTTTGTTTCATCAGACCAGAGGACATTTCTCCAAAAAGTACGATCTTTGTCCCCATGGGCAAACCGAAGTCTGGCTTTTTTATGGTGGTTTTGGAGCAGTGGCTTCTTCCTTGCTGAGCGGCCTTTCAGGTTATGTTGATATAGGACTCGTTTTACTGTGGGTATAGATAGTTTTGTATCTGTTTCCAGCATCCTCATTAGGTCCTTTGCGGTTGTTCTGGGATTGATTTGCACTTTTCGCACCAAAGTACGTTCATCTCTAGGAGACAGAACGCGTCTCCTTCCTGAGCGGTATGACGGCTGCGTGGTCCCATGGTGTTTATACTTGCGTACTATTGTTTGTACAGATGAACTTGGTACCTTCAGGTATTTGGAAAAAGCTCCCAAGGATGAACCAGATTTGTGGAGGTCTATAATTTTTTTTCTGAGGTCTTGGCTGATTTCTTTTGATTTTCCCATGATGTCAAGCAAAGGGCACTGAGTTTGAAGGTAGGCCTTGAAATACATCCACAGGTACACCTCCAATTGATTCAAATTATGTCAATTAGCCTATCAGAATCTTCTAAAGCCATGAAAGGCACAGTCCAGTTTAAAGGAAGTCCAAGCTAGGTATGTATATACTGAACCACTGGATGTTATACAATGTAATTTATAAGGAAATAATATGTCTGTAAACAAGTTGTTGTAAAAAGAGTACGTTGTTATGCACAAAGTAGAGGTCTATGACTTGCCAGAACATAGTTTGTTAACAAAGGCAGTGGAGTGTTTGAAAACAGTAGGTTAATGATCCAAACTAAGGTTAGGGTAATTCCAGACCAAACGTGTATGTTATGACAGGAAAGCAGTAGGTTATGTTCAAATCAAATCAAAAAATATTATGGTATTTTATGACAGGAAGGCAGTAGGTTATGTTATGACAGGAAGGCAGTAGGTCATGTTATGACAGGAAGGCAGTAGGTTATGGTATGTTATGACAGGAAGGCAGTAGGTTGTGTTATGACAGGAAGGCAGTAGGTTATGTTATGACAGGATGGCAGTAGGTTATGTTATGACAGGAAGGCAGTAGGTTATGTTATGACAGGAAGGAAGTAGGTTATGTTATGATAGGAAGGCAGTAGGTTATGTTATGACAGGAAGGCAGTAGGTCATGTTATGACAGGAAGGCAGTAGGTCATGTTATGACAGGAAGGCAGTAGGTCATGTTATGACAGGAAGGCAGTAGGTCAGGTTATGGTATGTTCTGGCTTGGTGCATTGGTCTTCATGATATCGACTCTGTCAATCACCGCATTCTTATTGGCAGACTAAATAGCCTTGGTTTCTCTAATGACTGCCTCGCCTGGTTCACCAACTACTTCTCAGATAGAGTTCAATGTGTCAAATCGGAGGGCCTGTTGTCTGGACCTCTAGCAGTCTCTTTGGGGGTGCCACAGGGTTCAAATCTCGGGCCGACTCTTCTCTGTGTATATCAATGATGTCGCTCTTGCTGCTGGTGACTCTCAGCTCCACCTCTATGCAGACGATACCATTTTGTATACATCTGGCCCTTCATTGGACACTGTGTTAACAAACCTACAAACGAGCTTCAATGCCATACAACACTCCTTCAGTAGCCTACAACTGCTCTTAAATGCTACTAAAACTAAATGCATGCTCTTCAATCAAACGCTGCTTGCACCCGCCCGCCCGACTAGAATCACTACTCTCGGCGGGTCTGACTTAGAATATGTGGACAACTACAAATACCTAGGTGTCTGGTTAGACCGTAAACTCTCCTTCCAGACTCACATTAAGCATCTCCAATCCAAAGTTAAATCTAGAATCGGCTTCCTATTTCGCAACAGCCTCCTTCACTCATCCTGCCAAACATGCCCTCGTAAAACTGACTATTCTACCGATCCTTGACTTCGGCGATGTCATTTACAAAATAGCCTCCAACACTCTACTCAGCAAATTGGATGTAGTCTATCACAGTGCCATCCGTTTTGTCACCAAAGCCCCATATACTACCCACCATTGTGACCTGTACGCTCTTGTTGGCTGGTCCTCACTACATGTGCGTCGTCAAACCCACTGGCTCCAGGCCATCTATAAATCACTGCTAGGCAAATCTCTGCCTTATTTTAGCTCATTGGTCACCATAGCAACACCCACCCGTAGTCTGCGCTCCAGCAGGTATATTTCACTGGTCATCCCCAAAGCCAACACCTCCTTTGGTCGCCATTCCTTCCAGTTCTCTGCTGCTAATGACTGGAACGAATTGCAAAAATCTCTGAAGCTGGAGACTCTTATCTCCTTCAATAACTTTAAGCATCAGTTGTCAGAGCACCTTACCGATCACTGCACCTGTACACAGCCCATCTGAAATTAGCCCACCCAACTACCTCATCCCTATATTGTTATTTATTTTGCTCATTTGCACCCCAGTATCTCTATTTGCACATCATCTCTTGCACATCTATCAATCCAGTGTTAATACTAAATTGTAATTATTTTGCACTATAGCCTATTTATTGCCTTACCTCCATAACTTACTACTTTTACACACACTGTATATATAGGAGGAGGAGGAGGGGAAGAGGAGGAGGAGGGGTGGAGAGGAGGAGGAGGGGTGGAGGGGAGGGGAGGTGGAGAAGAGAGGGGGAAGAGGAAGAGGAGGAGGAGGGGAAGAGGAGGAGGAGAGGGGGAAGAGGAGGAAAGGAGGAGGAGGAGGAGAGGCGGAAGAGGGGGAAGAGGAGGGGAAGAGGAGGAGGGGAGGAGGAGGAGGAGGAGGAGGGGAAAGAGGGGGAAGAGGAGGAGGAGGGGAGGAGGGGAAGAGGAGGAGGAGGGGAAGACACTAGCTGAACAACGACAGCAGAACCCTGTCTGAGGCTCTAGAGAGATTTATTCAAACCAGTTCATCTCCATTTGACTCCTGGGAGAAACATTAAGTTCTACAGGTTCTTTAAAAAAGGAATGATGAATTAATAACACGCTTCTGAATCTGTTGAAGATAAAATATTGATTTGATAACATACCACACAGGGAATCATGTAAAATGAATAGAGGTCAGGCCAGATTGGGTTATCTATAGTTGAAGATGAGGGTGTTAGGGTTAGGTAGGGATGAAATTGGGTTATCTATAAAATTATCACTATACTTTATTAAAAATCAAAGTTCTTCAAGAGTTTTTGTAGAATCAAGATTGACTTTATTACAATGGACAAAGCCGTGATGGTCTTCAGAGCACCTCCCCTCTCTCCCTTGGCTCTCCGTCTATATAGTCATATTCACACACATCCTAGCTTAAAGCCCCTCCCTCTTGGTTTCCCTACCACCATTCTAGTTTCCCTCTCTCTACCACTCCGCCCACTCCCTTAGTCTTTGAAAGCGGCTCAATTTGACTTTTATTCCATTCAGAATCAATAGTAATACAATCAATCAAGCCCTTATCTTGCAAAAACACTAATGTTTAGTTTAAACTGTGTTCAACCCCAGCTCTCCCGGGCTTGACCTGAAGATTGATTGTTGGACATGACAGGCCCACACTTATTATTTCAAACATACACAAACCCCACCTCATCATGCTGTAATCAATCACGAAGATAGCCAAGGAGAGACAATGGGTTTAGCCTGAACTCTGTTCAACCCTGGTTCGCTCCAGGGATCTGCCTAAGGAGAGCCACAGGCTCCAACCCTGGTTCGCTCCAGGGATCTGCCTAAGGAGAGCCACAGGGTTCAACCCTGGTTCGCTCCAGGGATCTGCCTAAGGAGAGCCACAGGCTCCAACCCTGGCTCGCTCCAGGGATCTGCCCAAGGAGAGCCACAGGGTTCAACCCTGGCTCGCTCCAGGGATCTGCCTAAGGAGAGCCACAGGGTTCAACCTTGGTTCGCTCCAGGGATCTGCCCAAGGAGAGCCACAGGGTCATAGTCTGGTTCGCTCCAGGGATCTGCCCAAGGAGAGCCACAGGGTCATAGTCTGGTTCGCTCCAGGGATCTGCCCAAGGAGAGCCACAGGGTCATAGTCTGGTTCGCTCCAGGGATCTGCCCAAGGAGAGCCACAGGGTCATAGTCTGGTTCCAGTCACAGATAACATAAGACAACTGTAGAATTTGACCCAATGACAGGGCAGATGCCCATTTGACACTCACATACAAACCTAGTGAGAGGAATTCACTAAGTTCTTGCCTAGCAACAGCAATGTACCAATGTTTAATTATGACTCCTTGTTTGTCATGTGTGTAATTAACTTTGTTTATCTAATAGTTTACAGAACAATTACCATCAATGACAGTAGAGAGGAGGATGGTTGTGTTGGGGTAGGGATGGGATTGGGTTATCTATAGGTGATGACAGTAAAGAGGAGGGTGGTTCGGTTAGGTAGGGATGGGATTGGGTTATCTATAGGTGATGACAGTAGAGAGTAGGGTGGTTGTGTTGGGGTAGGGATGGGATTGGGTTATCTATAGGTGATGACAGTAAAGAGGAGGGTGGTTGGGTTGGGTAGGGATGGGATTGGGTTATCTATAGGTGATGACAGTAAAGAGGAGGGTGGTTGGGTTAGGTAGGGATGGGATTGGGTTATCTATAGGTGATGACAGTAAAGAGGAGGGTGGTTGGGTTAGGTAGGGATGGGATTGGGTTATCTATAGGTGATGACAGTAGAGAGGAGGGTGGTTGGGTTAGGTAGGGATGGGATTGGGTTATCTATAGGTGATGACAGTAAAGAGGAGGGTGGTTGGGTTAGGTAGGGATGGGATTGGGTTATCTATAGTTGAGGACGGTGGTTGGTTAGGTAGGGATGGGATTGGGTTATCTATAGGTGATGACAGTAGAGAGGAGGGTGGTTGTGTTGGGGTAGGGATGGGATTGGGTTATCTATAGGTGATGACAGTAGAGAGGAGGGTGGTTGTGTTGGGTTAGGTAGGGATGGGATTGGGTTATCTATAGGTGATGACAGTAAAGAGGAGGGTGTGGGTTGGATTAGGTAGGGATGGGATGGGTTATCTATAGGTGATGACAGTAGAGAGGAGGGGTGGTTGGGTTGGGTTAGGTAGGGATGGGATTGGGTTATCTATAGGTGATGACAGTAGAGAGGAGGGTGGTTGGGTTGGGTTAGGTAGGGATGGGATTGGGTTATCTATAGGTGATGACAGTAGAGAGGAGGGTGGTTGTGTTGGGGTAGGGATGGGATTGGGTTATCTATAGGTGATGACAGTAGAGAGGAGGGTGGTTGTGTTGGGGTAGGGATGGGATTGGGTTATCTATAGTTGATGACAGTAAAGAGGAGGGGGGTTGGGTTAGGTAGGGATGGGATTGGGTTATCTATAGGTGATGACAGTAAAGAGGAGGGTGGTTGGGTTGGGTTAGGTAGGGATGGGATTGGGTTATCTATAGGTGATGACAGTAGAGAGGAGGGGGGTTGGGTTGGGTTAGGTAGGGATGGGATTGGGTTATCTATAGGTGATGACAGTAGAGAGGAGGGTGGTTGGGTTAGGTAGGGATGGGATTGGGTTATCTATAGGTGATGACAGTAAAGAGGAGGGTGGTTGGGTTGGGTTAGGTAGGGATGGGATTGGGTTATCTATAGGTGATGACAGTAGAGAGGAGGATGGTTGGGTTGGGTTAGGTAGGGATGGGATTGGGTTATCTATAGGTGATGACAGTAAAGAGGAGGGTGGTTGTGTTGGGGTAGGGATGGGATTGGGTTATCTATAGGTGATGACAGTAGAGAGGAGGGTGGTTGGGTTAGGTAGGGATGGGATTGGGTTATCTATAGGTGATGACAGTAGAGAGGAGGGTGGTTGGGTTGGGTTAGGTAGGGATGGGATTGGGTTATCTATAGTTGAGGAGGGTGGTTTGGTTGGGTTAGGTAGGGATGGGATTGGGTTATCTATAGGTGATGACAGTAGAGAGGAGGGTGGTTGGGTTGGGTTAGGTAGGGATGGGATTGGGTTATCTATAGGTGATGACAGTAAAGAGGAGGGTGGTTGGGTTAGGTAGGGATGGGATTGGGTTATCTATAGGTGATGACAGTAGAGAGGAGGGTGGTTGGGTTGGGTTAGGTAGGGATGGGATTGGGTTATCTATAGGTGATGACAGTAGAGATGAGGGTGGTTGTGTTGGGGTAGGGATGGGATTGGGTTACCTATAGGTGATGACAGTAGAGAGGAGGGTGGTTGGGTTAGGTAGGGATGGGATTGGGTTATCTATAGGTGATGACAGTAGAGAGGAGGGTGGTTGGGTTGGGTTAGGTAGGGATGGGATTGGGTTATCTATAGGTGATGACAGTAAAGAGGAGGGTGGTTGGGTTGGGTTAGGTAGGGATGGGATTGGGTTATCTATAGGTGATGACAGTAAAGAGGAGGGTGGTTGGGTTAGGTAGGGATGGGATTGGGTTATCTATAGGTGATGACAGTAGAGAGGAGGGTGGTTGTGTTGGGGTAGGGATGGGATTGGGTTATCTATAGGTGATGACAGTAGAGAGGAGGGTGGTTGGGTTGGGTTAGGTAGGGATGGGATTGGGTTATCTATAGGTGATGACAGTAAAGAGGAGGGTGGTTGGGTTAGGTAGGGATGGGATTGGGTTATCTATAGGTGATGACAGTAAAGAGGAGGGTGGTTGGGTTAGGTAGGGATGGGATTGGGTTATCTATAGGTGATGACAGTAGAGAGGAGGGTGGTTGGGTTGGGTTAGGTAGGGATGGGATTGGGTTATCTATAGGTGATGACAGTAGAGAGGATGATGGTTGGGTTAGGTAGGGATGGGATTGGGTTATCTATAGGTGATGACAGTAGAGAGGAGGGTGGTTGGGTTGGGTAGGGATGGGATTGGGTTATCTATAGGTGATGACAGTAAAGAGGAGGATGGTTGGGTTAGGTAGGGATGGGATTGGGTTATCAGTGCTAATATCACAGCCCTGTGGGTTTTCAGTTCAGCAGAAAGTCTCACTGTGATCTTGATCTTAACACTGTGATCTTGATCTTAACACTGTGATCTTGATCTTAACACTGTGATCTTGATCTTAACACTGTGATCTTGATCTTAACACTGTGATCTTGATCTTAACACTGTGATATTGTTTGTTGTTTCTTTTTGTTGTTGTTTGTCAGTACGGTTGAGTGATTTGAATTCTTAGTTAACAAAATAGATACACTGAATGCACAGAACATTAGGAACACCTGCTCTTTACATGACATAGACTGACATCCAGCCAACTTGACACAACTGTGGGAATCATTGGAGTCAACATGGGCCAGCATCCCTGTGGAACGCATTCGACACCTTGTAGAGTCATTGCCCCTAACCCAAATTGAGGCAAAAGGGGGTGCAACCCAATATTAGGAAAAGGTTCCTGATGTTTTGTACACTGAGTGTATATATAAACTCAGCAAAAAAAGAATGTCCCTTTTTTAGGACCCTGTCTTTCAAAGATAATTAGTAAAAATCCAAATAACTTCACAGATCTTTATTGTAAAGGGTTAAACGCTGTTTCCCATGCTTGTTCAATGAACCATAAACAATTAATGAACATGCACCTGTGGAACGGTCGTTAAGACACTAACAGCTTACAGACGGTAGGCAATTAAGGTCACAGTTATGAAAACTTAGGACACTAAAGAGGCCTTTCTACTGACTCTGAAAAACACCAAAAGAAAGATGCCCAGGGTCCCTGCTCATCTGCGTGAACATGCCTTAGGCATGCTGCAAGGAGGCATGAGGACTGCAGATGTGGCCAGGGCAATAAATTGCAATGTTCGTACTGTGAGAAGCCTAAGACAACACTACAGGGAGACAGGACGGACAGCTGATCGTCCTCGCAGTGGCAGACCACGTGTAACAACACCAGCACAGGATCAGTACATCCGAACATCACACCTGCGGGACAGGTACAGGATGGCAACAACAACTGCCTGAGTTACACCAGGAACGCACAATCCCTCCATCAGTGCTCCGACTGTCCGCAATAGGCTGAGAGAGGCTGGACTAAGGGCTTGTAGGCCTGTTGTCTGGTGAGGACCTGCCTTACATCACCGGCAACAACGTCGCCTATGGGCACGAACCCACCGTCGCTGGACCAGACAGGACAGGCAAAAAGTGCTCTTCACTGACGAGTCGCGGTTTTGTCTCACCAGGGGTGATGGTCGAATTCACGTTTATCGTCGAAGGAATGAGCGTTACACCGAGGCCTGTACTCTGGAGCGGGATCGATTTGGAGGTGGAGGGTCCGTCATGGTCTGGGGCGGTGTGTCACAGCATCATTGGACTGAGCTTGTTGTCATTGCAGGCAATCTCAACGCTGTGTGGTACCCTTCCTGCAGGCTCATCCTGACATGACCCTCCAGCATGACAATGCCACCAGCCATACTGCTCGTTCTGTGAGTGATTTCCTGCAAGACAGGAATGTCAGTGTTCTACCATGGCCAGCAAAGAGCCCGGATCTCAATCCCATTGAGCACGTCTGGGACCTGTTGGATCGGAGGGGGAGGGCTAGGGCCATTCCTCCCAGAAATGTCTGGGAACTTGCAGGTGCCTTGGTGGAAGAGTGGGGTAACATCTCACAGCAAGAACTGGCAAATCTGGTGCAGTCCATGAGGAAGAGATGCACTGCAGTACTTAATGCAGCTGGTGGCCACACCAGATACTGACTGTTACTTTTGATTTTGACCCCCCCTTTGTTCAAGGATACATTATTAAATTTATGTTAGTCACATGTCTGTGGAACTTGTTCAGTTTGTCTGAGTTGTTGATTCTTGTTATGTTCATACAAATATTTACACATGTTAAGTTTGCTGAAAATTAACACTAGTTTGTACGCACCAGTATTTGAAAATGTCTTCTAACCAGATAGACTATTATAGTTCAAACAGTGAATATTAGTCTCTGCCTCTGGTATTATGCTGGTGGGTTAGGGTTAGGGTTAGGGTTAGGGTAATATCTAACCATAGGAGGGTTAGGGTTAGGGTTAGGGTTAGGGTCATCTCTAACCATAGGAGGGTTAGGGTTAGGGTTAGGGTCATCTCTAACCATAGGAGGGTTAGGGTTAGGGTTAGGGTCATCTCTAACCATAGGAGGGTTAGGGTTAGGGTTAGGGTCATCTCTAACCATAGGAGGGTTAGGGTTAGGGTCCATCTCTAACCATAGGAGGGTAGGGTTAGGTTAGGGTCATCTATAACCATAGGAGGGTTAGGGTTAGGGTCATCTCTAACCATTAGGAGGGTTAGGGTTAGGGTTAGGGTCATCTCTAACCATAGGAGGGTTAGGGTTGGGTTAGGGTCATCTCTAACCATAGGAGGGTTAGGGTTAGGGTTAGGGTCATCTCTAACCATAGGAGGGTTAGGGTTAGGGTTAGGGTCATCTCTAACCATAGGAGGGTTAGGGTTAGGGTTAGGGTTAGGGTCATCTCTAACCATAGGAGGCGATGTGGTGTTTATTGTTGTTGTTGTTTGTCTACAAGTTGATGTCATTTTTTTTTTTTTTTTTTTTTTTTTTTTTTTTTGGGGTGGGGTGGGTGGGGGCGGGTAGATCAGCCTAATATTGCAGATAGATTGTAACTTCCATTAATGTAATTGTCTCTCCATGTTTTTTATATATATACTCCCCTTTATTACTTTTCATTCCCGCCATCCTTTCTCTACTTGGACTAAATTAGTGAACAACAATGCTTAGGCCTCTACTTCCAGCTTATACTTACTATCTACACCAGGGGTGTCAAACGTCCGGCCCACGGGCCGGATCAGGCCCGCAAACGGGTTTAATCCGGCCCGCGAGATGATTTTGTAAAGTATAAAAATAAGCTGCAATTTTTCAATGAAATAAACTGCTGTTCCAATTGTGTCCACTGGATGGCGCAATAGCAATTGTGTTAAGCAAGCAAACTGTTTATACCATGGCAGAGCAAATAGGTCAAGCAAGTGCAGCCAGTCCGGATGAGCTACTTTGTTTTGCCCGCGATATTTATTACGGCTTCTACTTTTAACATTATGTGCTTTGGCACCCTCATTGCCCCAATATGTCTCTGTCAAAAAAGAGAAAAGTGGACGCAGAGTGTTCCAAGAAAAATTGTCATCCTTCTATTTATTCACGGAATTGAATGGGAAAGCTGTATGTTGCAGTGCTGAAAGAATATAACCTTCGTCGCCACTATTCATGCCGACAAATATGACAACTTTCAAGGACAGCGGAGAAGAGAGAAGGTGAATGAACTGTTCTGAAGAATGAACTGGGTCTGAAGAAACAGCAGTCTGTGTTTACTCACAGCCGAGACATCAGTGACGCTGCAGTGAAAGCTAGCTACCTCATTGCTAATGAAATCGCAGTGGCTTCAAAACCATTTAGTGAGGGTGAATTTGTAAAAACATGCATGATGAAGGTAGCAGAGATTGTGTGCCCTGAAAAGCACCAGGCTTTTGCAAATATCAGCCTGACAAGAAACACAGTTGCAGACAGGATTTCCGATCTTTCAGTGGATTTGGACAGCCAGTTCAAGCAAAAAGTAAAGTCATTTATTGCGTTTTCGGTTGCAATTGATGAAAGCACGGACATTACAGATGTTGCACAACTGGCCATTTTAATTCGCGGAGTTGATGACACATTGACCGTCACCGAGGAGTTTGTGGAGTTGGTGCCGATGACAGATACAACGACAGCAGCTGATATTTTCACTGCACTCGTCGGCGCGCTGGACAGGGTCGGAGTGGCGCTGTCAGCCTGGCTACAGATGGTGCGCCCTCAATGATCGGGAAAAAAGCAGGCGTTGTGACAAAGTTCAGAGAGAAAGTGCAATCTGCAAATGGAGGACGTGATTTTTTGACCTTTTACTGTATTTTGCACCAGGAGGCTTTGTGTTGCAAGTCATTAAAGATGGATAACGTCATGAAGGTGGTCATCCAAACTGTTAATTTCATCCGATCCAGAAGCCTGAATCACCGTCAGTTTGACAGCCTTCTCAGAGAGAAAGACCACATCTATGGCCTGCCATACCACACTGAGGTAAGATGGTTAAGCCGAGGTGCTGTGCTGAGGCGTTTCTTTGATTTACGAGAAGAAATTGAACAGTTCATGGAAGAAAAGGGCAAACCAGTGTTAGAATTTCATTCCGCAGAATGGATGCAGGACCTTGCATTTATGGTGGATGTTACAGAGCACCTGAATAACTTGAACAAACAGCTGCAAGGGCGCAACAAAGTTGCCACGCAGTATTATGACAGCATACGTTCTTTCAAGTTGAAGCTGTCATTGTGGGAGACGCAACTCGCCGGTGGTGATGCAGCTCACTTCCCCTGTCTGAAAAATGTGTGCGCGACCCAACATGTGGCAGACATGAAGCGGTTCAAAGATAAAATAACGGGACTGTTAAGGGAGTTTGAGCAACGCTTTCAGATTTTTGGTGAACTGGAGAAAGACTTTTTGTTCGCCATTCACCGTGAATCCCTCTGATCTGCCCGTCAGCATCCAACTTGAAATAATAGACTTGCAGTGTGACTCGGATTTGAAGGGCAAATTTGCCGCTGCTGGCTTGGACACATTTTATCAGAATCTCTTGCCAGATTACCCCAACTTGACAGCCCTCGCTGCAAAACGGTTGTGCATGTTTGGAACCACATATCTTTGTGAGCAAGTTCTCTGTAATGAGCATAAATAAAACAAAGCTGCGCTCAAGGCTCACGCACAAGCACTTGAATCACATCCTGAAGTTGGCTGCCACTCAGGTTGTGACGCCTGATATTGATGCGCTGGTGAAAGCTAAAAGATGCCAGGTATCAGGAGTCAAATAAACTATGCAATCCCACTTAAAGTGCTGCATGAGACACCCTGATATTGTTCTGTGATCTGTGATATACTTCTGTGAATCACTGAGGCATTGTGTGTTTGTGTGTTGTTTGTCCTCAGAATTTCAAATAACTTGAGGTGTTTTATAATTAATAGTGATGTTGTGCTTTTGGACACACTGTCCTCAGGCTCCAGCTTTATGTTTATATGTTTTTATGTTGATGTGCTATTGTTTTTAATTGATTTTATTTTATTTGTATATTTAACCTATTCTTGACTCTGTGGTTCTTGCACTTGTTTGGGGAACAGGATTTCATTATTTGTATCTACATTTCTGCCTGAGAAATGACACCCTGATATAGTTCTGTGATCTGTGAAACAGTTCTGTGAATCACTGAGGCATTGTGTGTTTGTGTGTTCTTTTTCTTTAGAATTTTCAAATAAACTTGAGGTGTTTTATGATTAATAGTGATGTTGTGCTTGTACTATTTTGGACACACTGTCCTCAGGCTCCAGTTTTATGTTTTATGTTGATAGTATTAAAACAAAGAAAACAATCTGAAGTTGTTGTTTTTAAGTTATATATATACCATGATTTTACCGGTCCGGCCCACTTGGGAATATATTTTCCTCCATGTGGCCCCTGAGCTGAAATGAGTTTGACACCCCAAATCTACACCTTATGGACACAGTTAATTTTACAATAATTATATTTTATTTGTTTTTGCTCCTGAACTTCTTCTACTCTCAACCTCTCCGATCATTTTCATTATGTCCATCCGGTTTGCTTCTATATGCCATATCTTTCTAACTGTGCTCTTTCCCAAAAGCTCCCAACATACAACCTATATACTTATTATGGACACAGTATGCTTACATTATTAGCTATCTTTGTTATTATTTGTTGTTAGTTGTTATTAGTCCCATCCTTCAACTCCATTCAACACCTCCCATCTATCTCTTAACACCATCTATATAGGATTTCTATTTGCCATATATATTTCAACTGTACTGTGATGTTTTCTCATTGCTTCTACAGATTGTGAATTTAAAAAAAAATGTTTTTGCTAAAAGTATTATTATATTATTGATTGATTGACTATGACTTTTCAGATCACCCAGTAATGCTATCTGCAAGGTTAGCTCCAGGTAAATATTGCAATCCTTTTGCCATTCCTGGACCTGTGTCCAAAAACAAGCTACAAATGGACAGAACCAAAACAAATGATCTAATGATTCTGTCTCTTCACAGCAAAATCTGCAGAGCTGGGAAGATTGTATCCCCCATATAAATAACATTCTATTGGTAGCAAGGATTTTATATAATAATTTAAATTGAAAGATTCAAATTTTTGAATCCGGTGTTGTTTTGCGCGTCAGTTCATAAACACTATGCCATGGGATCGGTACGTCAAAAATCTCTTCCCAACTATTTTGCAATCTATATGGGACGGCTGTCAATCCTTTGGTCCTTAAATGAGACTGATATACTTTTTTTTATTTATCACAGTTTTCCTTAACCAATTATGTTCTTTAATGCAAGGCCGACAGACAAGTTCCTTACTTTCTCCCCCTTCCACTTTCCTCTTCCATTTTTGCGGTAAGGCTGCAATTATTTGGTTGTAATTTTGGGTAGAGCAGACATTTCCATATGTTTTTGTTAGCTGCTTGTGCGACATAACTCCACCAGTCCTACCGATGATATCATTTACGAAGATTATACCTTTTTTTAAAATTTTGTCAAAAAAGAAAGTTTTTTTTTGTCAATTAGTATATTTGAATTTAACCACAATATTTGTTGCATTATTTGTTCTGTCGTTTCTGGAGGATTAAATTGAAATTGCAACCATCTTTCTATGGCTTGTTTTAGAAATAGTGATATTTGGGAGATGATTTCCTTTTCAAATAACTGAAAATTAGCGGTTGTAATCTGAATAAAGGGAAAAAGGCCATTCTTGAACATTGGGTGAGACAATCTTACTAATTTGCTTGAGAACCAGTTCGGATTTAAGTATAACTTTTGTATGACTGAAGCTTATAGTGATAGGTCTAATGCTTTAATATTTAATAATTTCTGTCCTCCGAATTCATTTTCATTATATAAATAGGCCCTTTTAATTTTGTCTGGCTTGCCATTCCAAATCAAATTGAATATGTTTTTCTCATATAATTTAAAAAACTGTTGGCTAGGCGTAGGCAAGACCATAAGCAAATAGGTAAACTGGGATAATACTAAAGAGTTAATCAGGGTGATTTTTCCACAAATTGACAGGTATTTACCTTTCCATGGTAGCAATATCTTATCTATTTTTGCTAACTTTCTATTAAAATGCATTGAAGTGAGATCATTTATTTCCTTTGGGATATGTATTCCGAGTATATCCACATCACCATCAGACCATTTTATTGGTAAACTACATGGTAATGTAATTTTGTTTTGTTTTTTGTGATCCAATACGTAATATAGTACATTTGTCATAATTTGGTTGCAATCCAGAGAGATTAGAAAATGTATCTAGATCCTCTATGAGGCTGTGGAGGGATTCTAGTTGTGGATTTAAAAGGAAACATGAATCATCAGCATACAATGACACCTTTGTTTTTAAGCCCTGGATTTCTAATCCTCTGATATTATTATTGGATCTGATTTTAATAGCTAACATCTCGATGGCCACAATAAATAGATATGCCGATAGTGGACAACCTTGTTTCACTCCTCTTGACAGTTTAAAACGTTCTGAGAAATAGCCATTATTTACTATTTTACACCTAGGGTTACTATACATGATTTTGACCCATTTTATAAGAGATTCTCCAAAATTGAAATGCTCCAGGCATTTATATATAAACCCCAGTCGTACTTTATCAATATCTATGAATAGCAGGCCTGGTTTCCCAGATTTTCCATAGTGTTCTATTGTTTCCAGTACTTGCCTTATATTATCTCCAATGTATCTTCCATGTAAAAAACCTGTCTGATTAGAATGAATAATATCCGACAATACCTTTTTAATTCTATGCGCTATACATTTTGCTAGGATTTTTGCATCACAACACTGAAGTGTAAGGGGCCTCCAATTTTGTAAATGGACTGGATCTTTATATTTTCCACTTGTATCCTGTTTCAGTAATAATGAGATCAGACCTTCTTCTTGAGTGTCAGATAATCTACCATTTACATAGGAGTGGTTAAAACATGCTAATAACGGTCCTCTTAGTATATCAAAAAAGGTTTGGTATACCTCGATTGGTATGCCATCCAACCCTGGAGTTTTCCCGGACTTAAAGTCTTTAATTGCATCCAGAAGTTCCTCCTCTGTAATTTCACCTTCACATGAGTCTTTCTGTGTGGCTGTTAATTTGACATTATCAATAGGAAAAAAATATCTACAATTAGCTTCAGTTAGAGGAGATGGAGGCGACTGAAAAGAAAACATATGCTTAAAATACTTTGTTTCTTCCTTCAAAATATCATTAGGTGAATCATGGGTGACTCCGTCAATTGTAACCAATTTCATTAAATTATTTTTGGTAGCATTTTGTGCATTTTTCCCCATATTCCATCCAGTTTGCTTTATTTTTATAATATATTGCACTTGATCTTTCTTGAATAAGTTTCTCCATTTCTTTTTGTTTTTCCTCTAATTTATTCTGAGCCTCTGTGTCATTGTTTACTATTGTTGTTTGTCAGCAAGCTGATGTGTTGTTGTTTGTTGTTGTTTGTCTGTCAGCAAGGTGATGTGCTTCCACCCCTGGTCTGACGTCACCCTGCCTCTCATGACGCTTCCTGACATCATCAAAGTGATTGACAAGTGGGCGGAACTGATGGTGGATCTAGGTTCCACCTACCCCTGGGTCCAGGTAAGGTGCCTGTTGGAGTGCTGATCTAGAATCAGGTCCCCCCTGTCCATATATTCTTATTCATTATGATTTAAAGGGAGAACTGATCTGAGATCAGCACTCCTACTTTGATACTGTTGTTGAAAATTATCACTATACTTATTAAAAATCAAATATATAATAAATAATAATATCTAGAGTCATTATCATCACTGAAGTAATATGGAACAGGATATAAGTCTGAGAGATTAATATCTCCAAGTTCAGTGTGCTTCAGCTGTTGCTGGTCCTTGTAGGGCAGTCAAATGGTCCTCATTGTTGTGAAGGCCAAGCAGGGCTTTCTTCCGATAATGACCATCAGCTTCTGGGCCACTACTCCGGGCCGGCGTTGGTCCCTTTCGCTCAGGACTCCATCTACAATGATCAGCTACTTCTGGGCCACTACTCCGGGCCGGCGTTGGGTCCCTTTGGCTCGGGACCCTCTTCCGTCACTAGGGTCTCGGCACCCTCAGCTTCCTCTTCTCTCGGTCGTCGGTTTCCATGCGGTACTCTGGTGCAGTGGTTTAGATGATACCAGGTCGAACTCCCCTCGACCCTTACAGCAGTTGGTGTAGCCTGGATGAAGGTGTAGGGTCCCTCATGTCTCTGTTCGTTCCACTTCCTTCTGAAGACTCTGATGTAGACCTTCTCCCCCGGGACCACTGGTCGTGGTGGATTCGCCTCTGGTTTCAGAACTCTGCTTCTCTGCTGTTGGTATATAACCTCATGTATGACAGTTAGTTGCCTGATATACCCTTCTAATTCCCGTTCCATTTGCTCTAAAGGCGGACCCTCATATGGTCCCTTAAGTACCGGCACTGGTATGGGTCGACCCGTAAGCATTCAAGCGGTGTTAGATGCGTTATTCTGTTAGTGTGCATGCGATAACTCATTAGTGCCAGAATTAAGGCCCCAAAAAACAAAGCAACAATGTCGGTTACATCAAAATAACAAATCAAATTAGACTGATAACCCTTGATAACACCTTAACTTATCCCATTAAGTAATTCAAGGAATAGTAAAATTGACTAGCGACTGTCCCTCATTCAGGGCTAGTTGTCTTTCTCTGTCCTTGTCATGGTTTGAATCATACATAAGCCTATTGCTAAGTTATAAATGTCTTCCTAATTATTAGTGTTTAAATACTACATATAAATCTCACACAATGTCTCAAGCTTTCGAGCGAGGGTGATCAAGCCTTGCCAGAAAGTCAGAACAAAGGTCAGAGGTCAGAGGTCATTCAACCCCATTTAAGTGAGTGTCTCTTTCCATTTCCTTCTCCTTTACCTCAGATATTATTTAACAATATTTTAAACATTTCAAACATTTTGTGTACCAGGTTTACATTGGGTTTTTTCAGTACATTTCTTATCTGAATTTATATGTGTGTAATTAGAACTCTGGCAGTAGAAACTTCCAGAAATGTACTTTATGTGCCCTTTAAGTTGTATTATTTCTAATCAGTTTATCATAATCTAGTCCCAGCGGAACAACAACTCTAACTACCTAGACCCTGCCCTTCAGCCATAGACTCCTCCCAGAATCCTATAGACTGGTCACTTATTCACTGATCTTACATTATTCTATGACAGGCAGTGTTGTACAAACCCCAATATATCATTATATGAAAAGCTTATTATCCAAACTTATATAAAATCATCATCCTCTATACCTCATCATTCACACCTCTATACCTCATCATGCACACCTCTATACCTGATCATGCACACTCTATAACCTGATCATGCCACCTCTATACCATATACCCACCCGAAGCATGCAACCCACTCTAGAACAAAGCATACCACCAACCACCATACCCAACACACCATAACCTCATCATCACCTAGTACCTCATCATCACACCTCATACCTCATCATTCACACCTCTAACCCATCAGACCCACCTCTAACCTCATCAGTTCACACCTATCAACTCATCATCACACCTCTATACCTCATCAACCCACCTCTATACCTCATCATTCACACCTCTATACCTCATCATTCACACCTCTATACCTCATCATTCACACCTCTATACCTCATCATACCCACCTCTATACCTCATCATTCACACCTCTATACCTCATCATTCACACCTCTATACCTCATCATACCCACCTCTATACCTCATCATTCACACCTCTATACCTCATCATTCACACCTCTATACCTCATCATACCCACCTCTATACCTCATCATTCACACCTCTATACCTCATCATTCACACCTCTATACCTCATCATACCCACCTCTATACCTCATCATACCCACCTCTATACCTCATCATTCAAACTTCAGAGTGCGACTCATTTATACCATTATACCACTCTCATTCCACATTCAAACAATGTTGTTCTCAAACGCGCTTAATCACTATTTGTACCTACAGGAATATTTTATTCTATCAAAGGGCCCAAATTTGGAATGTTAACCCTATCCCAGCTATTATTTTACTGTGGTCAATTTTACCATAATCCTACATCACCTCCAAACTTTCCAAATATAATGTCAGAAACACACCCTAAAAGATTGGCCGAAATACAATGTGTAGACGTCATACGATCACACCTGTACACGCGACCTGTTCCTCCAACAGGATTTCTCATACCCCTCCTGGTAACGTGAATTTTCCACACTCAGCTGATAAATGAATATCCACATACCATTAATTCTCCTCTTCCTAATGCGAGATTGGGCATGCCCTTTCTCCACCAGCCATAGAAGCTTCAAGCAACCTCAAATATAGTCCCTCTCCTGACACTCCCTCAACACAGAAAAGGCTATTATTTGCAGGATTTCTTATTATTGTCCGATCTCTCACACAGATGAGCAGCTGCTCTTGCTTAAATGAATCAGACAGAATGACCAGCAGGACGAACAAATGAATCAGACGTTTGAACAAATCCATCAGATGAACAACTAAGTGAATTGGACAGATTGAATGCATGAATTGAGTCAGACCAGTGGACAAAGATGAAAGAGTTCCCTTTCATAAACCCAAGCAGGTCCAACAAACCAGTCTTGTACGAAACGAGTCAGACAAAACAATCAAACCAAACTAATTGATCAAGCTGACCAAATGAGCAACTTGAATGAGACAAATGAAACATACAACTTAATCACAATTGAATGAACCACAGCAAACCATTCACCCGCACGAGATGAGCAGACCTACTCTATTTAACACTTTCTGTATATTTTGAAGCCCTAGTGGCTATTTCACAACCATCCACCTATTCTGGATGACCGGAGCTACTTCCAATTGATGGTGTCATCTACTCAGGATGACCTACTCTTTTACCCGATTGGCCCTGTCTAACTTTTGCATCACCACACCACAGGATGATGCACCACCTACCTGAGCCGCCTCTAACAATGAACCCCACGTTAGAGCGGTAACCGTAGGCCCTCTCAATCATATGTACAACTCTTGGCCACCTGCCCGTTCAGTCCTCTGGAGTGCTAACCTTAGCTCTCCACAGCGGTATCCACAGGATTTAACTTATTTACACTTATCAACAATAACATTGCATGCATGCTTATTTCTCATTCCAACAAAAACTCTGTACTTTTGCTAAATGTAGTCCTTAATACTGGAGAGACCCCTTCCATACCTTACCCTCAGATTCGGCTTGATCGTATCATACAATTTCTATGCTAAAAGTAAGAACTTTGCTTACCTGTATTAATAGTGGCCACTGTATTTTTGTGTGTGATTCGTCCAAACTTTATCCGATGGCGAAGTACTCAATGATCTCTTTCCCGTCCTGCAGGGGTCGCCAATATGATGCGGAAAATTATCACAATACTTATTAAAAAGTTCTTCCAGAGTTTTTGTAGAATCAAAATAGACTTTATTACACAGAGTAACAGAAGCCAAGATGATCTGCAGAGCAGCTCCCGTCTCTCTCTCCGCTCTCTGTCTATATAGTCGCATTCACATACATCCTAGCTCAAAGCCCCTCCCTCTTAGGTTCCCCTACCATTATCTTCAGTTTCCCTCTCTCTACCGCTCTGCCCACTTCCTTAGTCTATGATAGGGGTAAATTTGACTTTCATTCAGTTTAGAAACAATATTATTACAATCAATAAGAGCGTCTGCTAAATTACTAAAATGTAATGTAAATGTAATCACGCCCTTGTTATGCAAAAACACTCATCTTCAGTTTAAACTCTGTTCAACCCCGGCGCTCCCTACCTTGACCTAAAGATTGGTTGTTGGACATGACAGGTCCACACATACCCAACCCCACTCTTCTTTTCCCTCCCGTCATGCTGTAATTCCTCAGGATTAGTCTAAACTCTGTTCAACTCTGGCGCTGCTCTCTCTCTACTTTGTTTGAGGAGAGATGCATTAGGCAACAGTCTGGTTTCAGTCTCTAAGGTAGGACAGCCATGGATTAGGTAAGAGCGAGCAATTCGACCCTAGGTCAGATCCCCACTTCACACACACACCCAAAGCCAGTGAAAGGAACCATTCAAATTCTTGCCTAGCAACAGATAATCCCGACTATCTGTTCGTCACGTCTGTGATTTTAACTTTGTTTATCCCATAGTTTACAAAACAATTCCCATCAATACATATGGCCCCAGGTGTTCATTCCCTGGGAAGCACGAGGGCAGAGGAGAGTTGCTGTCAACAAAACATAGAGAAGGAGGCCTACAGCCAGGAGATTCAGAGACCATCGGATGTTATTATGACGTCAAATCAAATCCAATTGTATTAGTCATACACATATTTTGCAGATGTTATGGCAGGTGAAATGCTTATGTTTCTAGCTCTAAGAGGGCAGTATAGCTAACAATACAAAACAATACACACAAATCCCCAAAAATTACAATTAAGATATCCGGAATAACATACAGTACATACATATAATAGTGAGACATCAGTAGTTATATAGGATGAACCATGACTAGAATACAGTATATACTGTACATATGAAGTGGGTAAAACATTATGTAAACATTATTAAAGTTACCAGTTTTTAATGACTCTGTACATAGGGCAGCAGTCTCTAAGGTGTAGGGTTGAGTACCGGGTGGTAGCTGGCTAGTAACTTTGACTAAGGTTCAGGGCAGGGTACTGACCTCTTCTCTCACCCTCTGGGGACAGACAGGGGAAGTCTTTAACCTCCTGTCCTCTTCTCTCACCCTCTGGGGACGGACAGGGGAAGTCTTTAACTTCCTGTCTTCTCTCACCCTCTGGGGACGGACAGGGGAAGTCTTTAACTTCCTGTCTTCTCTCACCCTCTGGGGACGGACAGGGGAATTCTTTAACTTCCCTCCAAAAGGATGCTTCCTCACAGGGTGTGTGTATAGTTGGTGGAGTCTGGGTGTATGTGTGGTGGGGGAATCCTTGTGTCTTTTCAGCGACTCTGAAATGTAATCACAACCGTATGTTCATACCTGGCTTTAACCATACATGATTACCATACTAGACTAAGACCTATCTTTAACTTGTTTCAGATCTTTGAGAATAAAGGAGCCATGATGGGCTGTTCCAACCCCCATCCTCACTGCCAGGTAAGCCAGCCTGTTCCAACCCCCATCCTTACTGCCAGGTAAACCAGCCTGTTCCAACCCCCATCCTTACTGCCAGGTAAACCAGCCTGTTCCAACCCTCATCCTCACTGCCAGGTAAACCAGCCTGTTCCAACCCCCATCCTTACTGCCAGGTAAACCAGCCTGTTCCAACCCTCATCCTCACTGCCAGGTAAACCAGCCTGTTCCAACCCTCATCCTCACTGCCAGGTAAACCAGCCTGTTCCAACCCCCATCCTCACTGCCAGGTAAACCAGCCTGTTCCAACCCCCATCCTCACTGCCAGGTAAACCAGCCTGTTCCAACCCTCATCCTCACTGCCAGGTAAACCAGCCTGTTCCAACCCTCATCCTCACTGCCAGGTAAGCCAGCCTGATCCAACCCCCATCCTCACTGCCAGGTAAGCCAGCCTGAAAGAGGAAGAGGAAGATGAAGCTCATTCAGGTACTATTCATATTCCCCTACTGGACCTCCGTAGCAAAAACAAACAAGAATATGAAACAAAGATGATTCACTTTATTTTAACTGATGATGTAATGAATCACACATTGTTAAATGTGGTAGCAGCAAGATGTCTGTTTACTCAGTCCAATCACCAAATCAAATCAAATCAAATTTTATTGGTCACATGCGCCGAATACAACAGGTGCAGACATTACAGGGAAATGCTTACTTACAAGCCCTTAACCAACAGTGCATTTATTTTAAATAAAAAAGTAAAATAAAACAACAACAAAAAGTGTTGAGAAAAAAAGAGCAGAAGTAAAATAAAATAACAGTAGGGAGGCTATATATACAGGGGGTACCGGTGCAGAGTCAATGTGCGGGGGCACCGGCTAGTTGAGGTAGTTGAGGTAATATGTACATGTGGGTAGAGTTAAAGTGACTATGCATAAATAATTAGCAGAGTAGCAGCAGCGTAAAAAGATGGGATGGGAGGGGCAGTGCAAATAGTCCGGGTAGCCATGATTAGCTGTTCAGGAGTCTTATGGCTTGGAGGTAGAAGCTGTTGAGAAGTCTTTTGGACCTAGACTTGGCGCTCCGGTACCGCTTGCCGTGCGGTAGCAGAGAGAACAGTCTATGACTAGGGTGGCTGGAGTCTTTGACAATTTTGAGGGCCTTCCTCTGACACCGCCTGGTATAGAGGTCCTGGATGGCAGGAAGCTTGGCCCCAGTGATGTACTGGGCCGTACGCACTACCCTCTGTAGTGCCTTGCGGTCGGAGGCCAAGCAGTTGCCATACCAGGCGGTGATGCAACCAGTCAGGATGCTCTCGATGGTGCAGCTGTAGAATCTTTTGAGGATCTGAGGGCCCATGCCAAATCTTTCAGTCTCCTGAGGGGGAATAGGCTTTGTCGTGCCCTCTTCACGACTGTCTTGGTGTGTTTGGACCATGATAGTTCGTTGGTGATGTGGACACCAAGGAACTTGAAGCTCTCAACCTGTTCCACTACAGCCCCGTCGATGAGAATGGGGGCGTGCTCAGTCCTCTTTTTTTTCCTGTAGTCCACAATCATCTCCTTTGTCTTGGTCACGTTGAGGGAAAGGTTGATATCCTGGCACCACACGGCCAGGTCTCTGACCTCCTCCCTATAGGCTGTCTCATCGTTGTCGGTGATCAGGCCTACCACTGTTGTGTCGTCGGCAAACTTAATGATGGTGTTGGAGTTGTGCCTGGCCATGCAGTCATGGGTGAACAGGGAGTACAGGAGGGAACTGAGCATGCACCCCTGAGGGGCCCCCGTGTTGAGGATCAGTGTGGCAGATGTGTTGTTACCTACCCTTACCACCTGGGGGCGGCCCGTCAGGATGTCCAGGATCCAGTTGCAGAGGGAGGTGTTTAGTCCCAGTGTCCTTAGCTTAGTGATGAGCTTTGAGGGCACTATGGTGTTGAATGCTGAGCTGTAGTCAATGAATAGCATTCTCACATTGGTGTTCCTCTTGTCCAGGTGGGAAAGGGCAGTGTGGAGTGCAATAGAGATTGCATCATCTGTGGATCTGTTAGGGCGGTATGCAAATTGGAGTGGGTCTAGGGTTTCTGGGATAATGGTGTTGATGTGAGCCATGACCAGCCTTTCAAAGCACTTCATGGCTACAGACGTCAGTGCTACGGGTCGGTAGTCATTTAGGCAGGTTATCTTAGAGTCCTTGGGCACAGGGACTATGGTGGTCTGCTTGAAACATGTTGGTATTACAGACTCAGTCAGGGACATGTTGAAAATGTCGGTTGTTGGTCAGCACATGCTCGGAGTACACGTCCTGGTAATCCATCTGGCCCTGCAGCCTTGTGAATGTTGACCTGCTTAAAAGTCTTACTCACATCAGCTACGGAGAGCGTGATCACATAGTCATCCGGAACAGCTGGTGCTCTCATGCATGCTTCAGTGTTGCTTGCCTCGAAGCGAGCATAGAAGTGGTTTAGCTCGTCTGAAAGTCTTGTGTCACTGGGAAGCTCGCGGCTGTGCTTCCCTTTTGTAGTCCGTAATAGTTTTCAAGCCCTGCCACATCCGACGAGCGTCAGAGCCAGTGTAGTACGATTCAATCTTAGTCCTGTATTGACTCTTTGCCTGTTTGATGGTTCGTCAGAGGGCATAGCGGGATTTCTTATAAGCGTCCGTGTTAGAGTCCCGCTCCTTGAAAGCGGCAGCTCTACCCTTTAGATCAGTGCGGATGTTTCCTGTAATCCATGGTTTCTGGTTGGGGTCTGTACGTATGGTCACTGTGGGGACGACGTCATCGATGCACTTATTGATGAAGCCAGTGACTGATGTGGTGTACTCCTCAATGCTATCTGAAGAATCCCGGAACATGTTCCAGTCTGTGCTAGCAAAACAGTCCTGTAGCTTAGCATCTGCGTCATCTGACCACTTTTTTATTAACCGAGTCACTGGTGCTTCCTGCTTTAGTTTTTGCTTATAAGCAGGAATCAGGAGGATAGAGTTATGGTCAGATTTGCCAAATGGAGGGCGGGGGAGAGCTTTGTATGCGTCTCTGTGTGTGGAGTAAAGGTGGTCTAGAGTTTTTTTTCCTCTGGTTGCACATTTAACATGCTGGTAGAAATGAGTTAGAACGTCCAATACGAGGTGTCCTCTGGGGCCTGATTGGGTCATCCTCATCGTGGTACTCCAGTCCTCTGGGTCCTGATTGGATCATCCTCATCGTGGTACTCCAGTCCTCTGGGGCCTGATTGGGTCATCCTCATCGTGGTACTCCAGCCCTCTGGGGCCTGATTGGGTCATCCTTTTCCACAGCCCCAGCTAACACACCTGATTAAACTAATTGCATTCAGAAAACTAGAGTTGCCCATCTCTGTATGTGTATGCCTGTGATTCCTCCGGTGACCCACCTGCCCTCATGTCTCCTCTTAGACCATGGTACTGTACTTGTACTCCTCAGTCTTGTCTTCATCGTTCTTCATTGAGACCAGGTGGTGTTACTGGGGGGTTGCCCTCGGTCTCATTCATCTGAGGCAGGCCTCTCCAGAGGAACACTGAGGGGGGATAGATGGGAAGGAGAGAATACTGACATGATCTTATCAGTAAGGCATACCAGTATAAATACAGGTACTCTGGCAGGCAAATAATGCATTACTAAACCTTCTAAAAAGAGATTGAGACATTGATGAGCTGAGGGGAGGGTACTCACGTGTACATGGAGAGGAAGCCATAGGTGGAGTTGACTCCGTACGTCTCCTAATTGAACATCTCCCTGGCATCCCAGCCATTAGATTAACAGAGAGATACAAGGGAATGGGGGTTAGTGTGTGTTTTTATTTTTTTATTTAACCTTTATTTAACTGGGCAAGTCAAATTCTTATTTACAATGACGGCCTACCAAAAGGTAAAAGGCCTCCTGCAGGGACGGGGGCTGGGATTAAAAATAAAAATATAGGACAATACACACATCACAACAAGAGACACCACAACACTACATAAAGAGAGACACCACAACACTACATAAAGAGAGACACCACAACACTACTTAAAGAGAGACACCACAACACTACATAAAGAGAGACACCACAACACTACTTAAAGAGAGACACCACAACACTACATAAAGAGAGACGCCACAACACTACATAAAGAGAGACGCCACAACACTACATAAAGAGAGACGCCACAACACTACATAAAGAGAGACACCACAACACTACTTAAAGAGAGACACCACAACACTACATAAAGAGACACCACAACACTACATAAAGAGAGACGCCACAACACTACATAAAGAGAGACACCACAACACTACTTAAAGAGAGACACCACAACACTACATAAAGAGACACCACAACACTACATAAAGAGAGACACCACAACACTACATAAAGAGAGACGCCACAACACTACATAAAGAGAGACACCACAACACTACATAAAGAGAGACACCACAACACTACATAAAGAGAGACGCCACAACACTACATAAAGAGAGACGCCACAACACTACATAAAGAGAGACACCACAACACTACATAAAGAGAGACCTAAGACAACAACATAGCATGCAGCAACACATTACAACATATCATGGTAGCAACACAACATGACAACAACATGGTAGCAACACAACATGGTACAAACATTATTGGGAACAGACAACAGCACAAAGGGCAAGAAGGTAGAGACAACAACACATCACGCGAAGCAGCCACAACTGGCAGTAAGAGTGTCCATGATTGAGTCTTTAAATGAAGAGATGTCTCACTGTGTATGTGACCAGAGTGGTGTACTACGAAGCAAGCTAGATCTACTCAGGCTTTTCTAAAGCGCGCCAGCTTCAATTAGCTTCACATTCCAGGTCAGGCTTCATCCGTACCACGACAATTTATATTGCCCGTCCGCCTGCCACTAATTGCAGCAGGCTCGTAACTGCGTGTCTCACATGGCTAGTCGAACGCTGAACTCTTCATTGAGACAATGCTGAAACATCAATCCATGGGAGAGTCAGAGCCACATTTTCATTTGTGCCGAAAACAAAATGAAAGAAAAGTTATCTTGCAAATTCATCAGGCTATGGTGTGAAATAGGTTTTTAGAAGTGCCTTGTTACCTGTCATTATGGTTTGGTGTTGCTTATCAATGCACTAGCACCCTTTCCCACTCCTATCACTTCTTGTTGAACAGCTTGTTGCGTTGTGGCCAAACACTAGCAATGGCTACCAGTCTTCACTTGAATGGGAACTGCCGTCTATGGATTATATAATAATAATAATAATAATAATAATAATAATAATATGCCATTTAGCAGACGCTTTTATCCAAAGTGACTTACAGTCATGTGTGCATACATTTTTACGTATGGGTGGTCCCGGGGATCGAACCCACTACCCTGGCGTTACAAGTGCCATGCTCTACCATTTGAGCTACAGACCTGGGACACCAGAGGACCAGAGGACCAGAGTACCACTAGTATATTGTTGGTTGTGGCTGTGAGTTTGGAACCTAGATGCTGTCCTTACTAAATGTGTCATGTGATCGGTACTTTAACATGACCTATTTTTTACACACCAAAAAAATATTTGATTTAATTAAATATTGAATCACTCATCTCCATCCAATGAAGGGGAGGATGACTCAGTCTTTGCGAGAGGGAGGTTATCTAATTTCATTGGTCAGACATATTATTCAGGATACATGGAGTTAGCCCTGATTGGTCTGCCCCGGAGGAGGGTCGTTCTGAAGGATTCGATGGAATACATATGGACCTGGCTAAAAGGTGATGTTGCCGGTTATCCTGAATTGAACTGAGTTAACCAACGTTACCTCGCTAACTCCTCAAACCTGATTTGTAGCAGGTGGCTCAGGACGAAGCCTCTCTGTTGCCGTCTCCTCTGTCCCTCCGCTGGGCTCCCAGTTCACCCCCAACTGGGATGCATCCATCCACACAGACACAGGAGACATACCTGTAAATCAGCCATACACTATCTAAAAGAAGTAATTAGGAATTGATGATTTATCATAATGAGATGGTGAGTGATAGTGTTAGATGTGGGTGGAGTGAGAATAGTGATTAGTGGTGAGTGATTGTGATAGATGGTGAGTGATAGTGATTGGTGGTGAGTGATAGTGATAGATGGTGAGTGATAGTGATTGGTGTGATGTAGTGATAGTGTGATGATGTGATGATGGTATGATGTGATAGGTGGTGAGTGATAGTGATAGGTGGTTAGTGATAGGTGGTGAGTGATAGTGATAGGTGTTGAGTGATAGTGATAGGTGGTGAGTGATAGTGATCGTGGTGATAGATAGTATGTGGTGGTGATGTGATGATGTGAGTGATCGTGATAGGTGGTGAGTGATGTGGTGCGTGCTCGTGTAGGTGGTGCGTGCTATGATAGGTGTTGGTGATGTGTCGTGTTGGTGTGTGCTCAGAGTGGTGCTCGTGCTAGGTGGTGTGACTAGGTGGTGTGCAGTGATGTTATTGGTGGTGGTGATGTGATGTGTGCGTGAGTGTATAGTGATAGTGGTGTCGTGCTCGTGTGTGGTGACGTGTAGTGCTCGATATGGTGCGTGCTGGTGATCGCTGGTGCGTGCTCGTTTTGGTGGTGACGTGACTGTGCTCGTCGTGCGTGCTGGTGTGTGTCGTGCTCGGTGTGCGGCTCTGCTCTCCTGGTGCGCTGTCGGTGCGTGCTGGTGCTGTGGTGCGTGCTGGTGCTGCGTGTGGTGGTGCGTGATGGTGGTGCGTGTCGTGTCCTGGTGGCGTGTGTGCTCGTGTGTGGTGTGTGTTTTGTGGTGGTGCGTGCTGTGCTCGGTGGTGCGGATGCTCGATGCTCGTGGTGCTGCTCGTGCGTGGTGGTGTGCCGTGCCTGGTGGTGCGGTGCTCTGTCGTATGGTGCGTGCTGTGTGGATGTGTGATGGTGTGATAGGTGGTGGTGTCGTGCTCGGTGGTGGTGCTCGTGTCTTGGTGGGTGGTGTGTGCTCGGGGTGGTGCTCCTGCTCCTGGTGCGTGCTGTGACTGTCTGGTGGTGCTGGTGTGTGATAGTGATAGGTGGTGAGGGATAATGATATATGGTGAGTGATGGTGATAGATGGTGAGGGATAGTGATAGGTGGTGTGTGATAGTGATAGGTGGTGAGTGATAGTGATATATGGTGAGTGATGGTGAGTGATAGTGATAGGTGGTGAGGGATAATGATATATGGTGAGTGATGGTGATAGTTGTACTGTAGCATGAGGTAATAAAGACAGATGGAGACATGCTCTGCTCTACTGTGCCTCTACCTCTTTCTCTGTCTTCCTTTGTTGCTTTTCTTTTCTGGTGTCCACTCCTGAAAGCAGTCTCTAATAATGGTCACATGTTCTCTACTTTAGACTCCATTGAACAACGAGGCAGACCTGACCAGTATATTGCCCTCCAGCAGTCTCTAATAATGGTCACATTGTTGGACTATACACTACTGTTAAACAGTGTGCTACATTAGCTTGTAACACTGTTCACTACATTAGACTAGCTGTGACAATAACCCAGGGTCTGAAGTCCACGTCATCCTGTATCACAGTCCACTCCATTAGGACCCATTAACTCCCATTAGCCCTGTGAGTGTTGCTCCTGGAGCGGAGGCCAGGCAGTGGGCATGCCAAGTCTGTGGCTGTTCTTCCACCAGTGCAGTTTGTCCTGCTCATTGATGACCATCAGAGTGTTGTAGCACTCATTATATACAGCCTTCACACTGGGAGAGAGAAGGAGAGAGGGGGAATGGGAGAGAGGGGGGAATGGGAGAGAGGGGGGAGGGAGAGAGAGAGAGGGGGGAGGGAGAGAGAGAGAGGGAGGGGGGGAGAGAGAGAGAGAGGGGGGGAGAGAGGGGGAGGGAGAGAGAGAGAGGGGGGGGAGGGAGAGAGAGAGAGAGAGGGGGGGAGAGAGAGGGGGGGGGAGAGAGAGAGAGAGAGAGAGGGGGAATGGCTTTACCACTATGTAAAAAATATATATATATATTATTGTTATTATTATTATTTATTTTACTTGATTTGTTTTCATTTAAGGCCAGCCACCACATCCTAATTGGTCATATGTTGCTCTAGATTTTAGGAAATGTCAGTTAGTGTTAAAAAACATAAAACTCTGAGTCCAAAGGGGGCCACTGAGATTTACAAGGTGGTGAATGTACAAAAACATGTTATTCTGTGCTTACTTTGATTGGGTTTGTTTGTATTTTCAAATGTGTTGGTGGATTACAGGTGGATATCCTTGATCTTAAAAATGTGGTTACATTTCTTTTTTTCATATCAGGTCTACACTGCTAGAAGCAAATAACGCTTTGTAAATTATACATCTAATCAGGACTGGATTGTTTCAAATATTATCGTTAACTAGCTAGCTAGTTAATCTACTCATCAAGGCCTTTTTAAAATAGTCAATCAACTCTGTTGTTTACAGCTAGCATTAGACAACTAGCTAGTAATCGTAGATAGGTAAGACCTGAATGTCTCTCTGGTTGATAACGTTAACTAGGTAGCAAGTTCAAAGCAATGTATAGCCAGATATTAGTATTTGTGGCATAGTCATTAATAGCTAGCTAGCTAAATAACTGACTATGTAGCAATCGTCACAACTTTGAGGACTTACACCTAGACGTGTTCGCTGACAGGAAAATCTATTATTGGAAACGTCAGCTAGCAGGATAGCCTCTTCGCTCTCTGTAAGTTACAGGTCTCCCAGAGCGAAGAGGCTATTAGCAGGAGGAATGTAATGCTAACTAGCAAGCCTGTAGCCTGTTGTTAACGGTGTCGCGTTGCCGAAGGTCACAAATCTGTAGCTAGCCAGGTAGCGAGGTGATATCTTGGATAGTTAGTTGTCTCTGACCTAACGTTAGCTAGCTAGATAATTTGCTAACTAGTTAATGTTAGCTAACGGTAGTGTCCGCTAATATCGACAATATAATGGCACCGTTCGCCAACATTAACTAACGTTATCAAGCTAGCGACAACGTTAACGTAGATATAAAGGGAATGCAATGACTTCTTTGGTTACAATGACTGAAGGCAAAACTAGCTAGCTGTGTATCCTTACCACCGCTACACCTGGCTATCAGCGGAGCCTTGTCTGGCAGCGAAACAGTCCATTCAGCCTCATTTACTAACTTTAAAAAAGAAACATAGCCGATATGGCTGACTTGCTTAAACAAATGTGGTTTCTACTGACAATTGAGCTGTACAAACTACGGCATAAAGGGACGACGAGCGGATAAGAGGCAATCCGTAATTTCAATTAAGACATTAATGAGCGAGCTGAGACAGAAGTAGTTAATATAACTATTTGTTCAGCACTTTTGAAATGTACAGCGACAGAATTCAGAACATGGGCCGTTCTTACAGTATTCTCCCTGTACACCAAGTCAGAACCGTAGGATAAATAAAGGGGGCATATAAGCAGACAATGAAAGCTCTTACAATATTTACATTTTTACATTTTAGTAATTTAGCAGACAGATTACATTTCTCTAAAACAGGCTATAGGGTGCATGTGCACCACCAAGTCAGAACATTAGGCTAGGTACCTCTCTAGGTTTCTTCCTAGGTTTCTGCCTTTCTAGGGAGTTTTTCCTAGCCACCGTGCTTCTACTGATGTCTAAGATTTCCTAGTTTCGAGTTTCCAGTTGTTTTGAACGTGGCAGAAGTCATTGACAGCATGGCCAATGTAATCAACCTTTTCTGGCCCATGGTGTGTTGCGAGTGAATTTTTTTATCCTTTTAAGCTTGGAAAAGAGGCCCTTAAACCCAGACTTGGTCCACAAACCCACTCCACTGAACAGCAGGCTAGTGATTGCTTTGCAATGCTTGCAGTTAGCCACTGATTCCTTCCAAACCACTCATTGTTGAATTTGCAACTTTTTGTGTAATGTTTATGTCCAATGGCCAATGAGCACCGATACGTTTTCTCTATAATTTCTCTTCATAATTTCTCTTCATATGACAAGGATTGAAAAGGATTTGCCAGTAGATTGTCGACTTGATTCATGATGATGACTGCTTGTCTAGCTTGCTAGCTCAGATTTTGAAAGTATGATGTTGACATGATCAGTCCAATCAAAGCTACGGTAGATATAACGTGATCGTCATTTTATCTGTGGCCAATGACCTTGGATGGGCACTTCTAATGTAAATCCCAAGGGGCTTGAATTTTCGAGCTCTCCCCTTAGATTTTGCGGTGACGTGGTGTCCCCATGAGTGACAGAACACTGAGCCAAATCACGGTGCAACTAGAGAACATTACCAATCCCCTGGCTCCCCCACCACCACAGAAAGCACTGAGCTGAAACACCTGGTCTCTTTTTTGCTTTCTTGAGTATGTGGCTTTTATTAACTCAATGTTTTTATTATTTTATTTGTTACATTGTTTGCAAACTAATATGTGACAAAAATGAATGCCAAAATATCATGCAAAACAGGGAGGAAATAAATAATATATACAGTGAGGGAAAAAAGTATTTGATCCCTTGCTGATTTTGTACGTTGGCCCACTGACAAAGACATGATCAGTCTATAATTTTAATGGTAGGTTTATTTGAACAGTGAGAGACAGAATAACAACAACAAAAATCCAGAAAACCGACTGTCAAAAATGTTATAAATTGATTTGCATTTTAATTAGGGAAATAAGTATTTGACCCCTCTGCAAAACATGACTTAGTACTTGGTGGCAAAACCCTTGTTGGCAATCACAGAGGTCAGATGTTTCTTGTAGTTGGCCACCAGGTTTGCACACATCTCAGGAGGGATTTTGTCCCACTCCTCTTTGCAGATCTTCTCCAAGTCATTAAGGTTTCGAGGCTGACGTTTGGCAACTCAAACCTTCAGCTCCCTCCACAGATTTTCTATGGGATTAAGGTCTGGAGACTGGCTAGGCCACTCCAGGACCTTAATGTGCTTCTTCTTGAGCCACTCCTTTGTTGCCTTGGCTGTGTGTTTTGGGTCATTGTCTTGCTGGAATACCCATCCACGACCCATTTTCAATGCCCTGGCTGAGGGAAGGAGGTTCTCACCCAAGATTTGACGGTACATGGCCCCGTCCATCGTCCCTTTGATGCGGAGAAGTTGTCCTGTCCCCTTAGCAGAAAAACACCCCCAAAGCATAATTCAGGCTCTGATCAGTCCCTACACCCAAACGAGGACATTGCGTTCATCCACCTCTGGCCTGCTGGCTCCCCTTCCTCTGCGGAAGCACAGCTCCCCCTCAGCCCAGTCAAAACTGTTCGCTGCTCTGGCACCCCAATGGTGGAAAAAGCTCCCTCACGACGCCCACGACAGCGGAGTCACTCACCACCTTCCGAGCATTTGAAACCCCACCTCTTTAAGACATCCGGGATAGGCCTAAAGTATCCTTCTACCCCCCCCCCCCCCCCCCCCCCCCCCCAAATTGTAAAGTGGTTATCCCACTGGCTATAGGGTGAACGCACCAATTTGTGAGTCGCTCTGGCTAAGAGCGTCTGCTAAATGACGTTAATGTGCCCTTGAGCAAGGCACTTAACCCTAATTGCTCCTGTAAGTCGCTCTGGTTAAGAGCGTCTGCTAAATGACTAAAATGTTTCCACTCCCTTTAAGAGTGTGCTCCTAATCTCAGCTCGTTACCTTTGTAAAAGACACCTGGGAGCCAGAAATCTTTCTGATTGAGAGGGGGTCAAATACTTATTTCCCTCATTAAAATGCAAATCAATTTATAACATTTTTAAAATGCGTTTTTCTGGATTTTTGTTGTTGTTATTCTGTCTCTCACTGTTCAAATAAACCTACCATTAAAATTATAGGCTGACCATTTCTTTGTCAGTGGGCAAACGTACAAAATCAGCAGGGGATCAAATACTTTTTTCCCTCACTGTATGTATTGGAAAACGGCACAATCATTTGGGTTTTTTAGGCTTGGGCTCATAAAACATATTTAATGTAGGGCTCATCAAATGTATTTTAATGTAGGGCTCATAAAATGTACACTGCTCAAAAAAATTAAGGGAACACTTAAACAACACATCCTAGATCTGAATGAATGAAATAATCTTATTAAATACTTTTTTCTTTACATAGTTGAATGTGCTGACAACAAAATCACACAAAAATTATCAATGGAAATCAAATATATCAACCCATGGAGGTCTGGATTTGGAGTCACCCTCAAAATTTAAAGTGGAAAACCACACTACAGGCTGATCCAACTTTGATGTAACGTCCTTAAAACAAGTCAAAATGAGGCTCAGTAGTGTGTGTGGCCTCCACGTGCCTGTATGACCTCCCTACAACGCCTGGGCATGCTCCTGATGAGGTGGCGTTGGTGGATGGAGCAAGACATGATGTCCCAGATGTGCTCAATTGGATTCAGGTCTGGGGAACGGGCGGGTCAGTCCATAGCATCAATGCCTTCCTCTTGCAGGAACTGCTGACACACTCCAGCCACATGAGGTCTAGCATTGTCTTGCATTAGGAGGAACCCAGGGCCAACTGCACCAGCATATGGTCTCACAAGGGGTCTGAGGATCTCATCTCGGTACCTAATGGCAGTCAGGCTACCTCTGGCGAGCACATGGAGGGCTGTGCGGCCCCCCAAAGAAATGCCACCCCACACCATGACTGACCCACCGCCAAACCGGTTATGCTGGAGGATGTTGCAGGCAGCAGAACGTTCTCCACAGCGTCTCCAGACTCTGTCACGTCTGTCACGTGCTCAGTGTGAACCTGCTTTCATCTGTGAAGAGCACAGGGCGCCAGTGGCGAATTTGCCAATCTTGGTGTTCTCTGGAAAATGCCAAACGTCCTGCACGGTTTTGGGCTGTAAGCACAACCCCCACCTGTGGACGTCGGGCCCTCATACCACCCTCATGGAGTCTGTTTCTGACCGTTTGAGCAGACACATGCACATTTGTGGCCTGCTGGAGGTAATTTTGCAGGGCTCTGGCAGTGCTCCTCCTTGCACAAAGGCGGAGATAGCGGTCCTGCTGCTGGGTTGTTGCCCTCCTACGGCCTCCTTCACGTCTCCTGATGTACTGGCCTGTCTCCTGGTAGCGCCTCCATGCTCTGGACACTACGCTGACAGACACAGCAAACCTTCTTGCCACAGCTCGCATTGATGTGCCATCCTGGATGAGCTGCACTACCTGAGCCACTTGTGTGGGTTGTAGACTCCGTCTCATGCTACCACTAGAGTGAAAGCACCGCCAGCATTCAAAAGTGACCAAAACATCAGCCAGGAAGCATAGGAACTGAGAAGTGGTCTGTGGTCACCACCTGCAGAACCACTTCTTTATTGGGGGTGTCTTGCTAATTGCCTATAATTTCCACCTGTTGTCTATTCCATTTGCACAACATCATGTGACATTTATTGTCAATCAGTGTTGCTTCCTAAGTGGACAGTTTGATTTCACAGAAGTGTGATTGACTTGGAGTTACATTGTGTTGCAAGTCACTATGGTGCAGTTATTGGTCTCTGTGGCTCTCGGGAGGCCATGTCTACTTTTACCCGATAGCCTTTATCCCCATACCAAAAGCGCATCTGTCGTCAGGATGGCCGAGCGGTCTAAGGCGCTGCGTTAAGGTCGCAGTCTCTCCTGGAGGCGTGAGTTCAAATCCCACTTCTGACAGTTTTTTAACGCCTCTCAAAGAGGAGTGACGCTGCTTTGTTGTAAAAATAAGATGATAAAATAACTACACACAGTGAAATAACCAGTAGTCATAAACACTCTCTCATTGAAACATTTTGCTCTTGGGCAAATATCTAAGAAAATTTAAAAGAAGCAATACTTCATAAAAATGATTATTTTTTTTTAAGCAGTGTATTTTAATGTAGGGCTCATCAAATGTATTTTATTGTAGGGCTCATCAGGCTCAGGTAGCATCAGGCTTGAATTTTCTATCAAAGCTCTAATCAAATCCAGACATAGGACTATTTATATGCTTTATAATGCTTTTGAATGACACTTCCGGTTTTGGCGGGAAATACCGGGTTACCCGTAAGAAAAGGGATTTATTCTCGGGATAGAACATTTGTAAAATACCGGGAAAATATTCAACCCTAATTCACCTGCTTGCCAACCAGATGTAATGGTGAGTTCCATGTCCTGGACGCAACCGAGAAAACACCACCTCTTCCTTCCTCATTTGACCCTTGAATCTTAGAGGTCATGGAAAAGGTTGGTTGACCAAAGCTGTCATCAAGGCAAAGGGTGGCTCTATGAAGAATCTCAAATATAACATATATTTTGATTTGTTTAACACTTTTTTGGTTACTACATGATTCCATATGTGTTATTTCATAGTTTTGATGTCTTCACTATTATTCTACAATGTAGAAAATAGTAAAATAAAGAAAAACCCTTGAATGAGTAGGTGTTATAAAACCTTTGACCGGTAGTGTAGAACTGATATAAGCCCTATGTAGAAAACACTAGAAAACAGCACTAGAGTTCTGGTTCACCCTCTGAGCTATCATCCCAGGACCAAGTAATGACTGCTATACTATGTGTACAGTGCCAAAGTCTGTCCATGTGACAGTATGTTACCCAGCGTCCCTCACGCATTATTTTACCCACAGTACCTCTCTCCTGCTGTTAGTTAGAGCTAGTGCTGTCTTGGGGGAGCATTGTTTCCACAGTGACTTTCTGTAATATAGTGACTTACTGTAATATAGTGACTTACTGTAATATAGTGACTTACTGTAACATAATGACTTACTGTAATATAGTGACTTACTGTAATATAGTGACTTACTGTAATATAGTGACTTACTGTAATATAGTGACTTACTGTAACATAGTGACTTACTGTAATATAGTGACTTACTGTAACATAGTGACTTACTGTAATATAGTGACTTACTGTAATATAGTGACTTACTGTAATATAGTGACTTACTGTAACATAGTGAGTTACTGTAATATAGTGACTTACTGTAACATAGTGACTTACTGTAACATAGTGACTTACTGTAATATAGTGACTTACTGTAACATAGTGACTTACTGTAATATAGTGACTTACTGTAATATAGTGACTTACTGTAACATAGTGACTTACTGTAATATAGTGACTTACTGTAATATAGTGACTTACTGTAACATAGTGACTTACTGTAATATAGTGACTTACTGTAATATACAGTGCATTCGGAAAGTATTCACACCCCGTTGACTTTTTCCACATTTTGTTACTTTACAGCCTTATTCTAAATAGGATTAAATGATGTTTTCCCCTCATCAATCTACAGACAATACCCCATAATGACAAAGCGAAAACAGGTTTTTAGAAATTTTAGCAAATATATTCCAAATAAAAAACAGAAATACCTTATTTACATAAGTATTCAGACTCTTTGCTATGAGACTCGAAATGGAGCTCAGGTGCATCCTGTTTCCATTGATCATCCTTGAGATGTTTCTACAACTTGATTGGAGTCCACCTGTGGTAAATTCAATTGATTGGACATGATTTGGAAAGACACACACCGGTCTATAAAAGGTCCCACCGTTGACAGTGCATGTCAGAGCCAAAAACCAAGCCATGAGGTTGAAGGAATTGTCCGTAGAGCTCCGAGACAGGATTGTGTCGAGGCACAGATCTGGGGAAGGGTACCAAAAAATTTCAGCAGCATTGAAGGTCCCCAAGAACACAGTGGCCTCCATCATTTTTAAATGGAAGAAGTTTGGAACCACCAAGACTCTTCCGAGAGCTGGCCGCCCGGCCAAACTGGGCAATCGGGGGAGAAGGACAGTGACCAAGAACCCGATGGTCACTCTGACAGAGCTCCAGAGTTCCTCTGTGGAGGTGGGAGAACCTTCCAGAAGGACAACCATCTCTGCAGCACTCCACCAATTAGGCCTTTATGGTAGAGTGGCCAGACGGAAGCCACTCTTCAGTAAAAGGCACATGACAGCCCACTTGGAGTTTGCCAAAAGGCACCTAAAGATTCTCTGACCATGAGAAACAAGATTCTCTGGTCTGATGAAACCAAGATTGAACTCTTTGGCCTGAATGCCAAGCGTTATGTCTGGAGGAAACCTGGCACCATCCCTACAGTGAAGCATGGTGGTGGCAGCATCATGCTGTGGGGATGTTTTTCAGCGGCAGGGACTGGGAGACTAGTCAGGATCAAGGGAAAGATGAACGGAGTAAAGTACAGAGAGATCCTTGATGAAAACCTGCTCCAGAGCAGGTGTGCCAAGCTTGTAGCGTCATACCCAAGAAGACTTGAGGCTGTAATCGCTGCCAAAGGTGCTTCAACAAAGTACTGAGTAAAGGGTCTGAATACTTATGTAAATGTGATATTTCCGTTTTTGATAAATTTTTAAAAAGTTGATCAAAACCTGTTTTTTGCTTTGTCATCATGGGGTATTGTGTGTATATTGATGAGGGGGGAAAAAAAACAATTTAATCCATTTTAGAATAAGGCTGGAAAAGGTCAATGCGTTTCAATACTTTCTGAATGCACTGTAGTTTACTTAATGTAACATGGTGACTAACATAGTTGACTTCCTGTAACATAGTTCACTTCCTGTAACATAGTTGACTTACTGTAACATAGTTGACTTACTGTAACATAGTTGACTTCCTGTAACATAGTTGACTTCCTGTAACATCGTTGACTTCCTGTAACATAGTTGACTTCCTGTAACATAGTTGACTCTGCTGCCTGGCCATCACTAGTCATGTGACCTACTAGCTACCTTTTGGTTAATTCTGCTCTCTTTCAATGTGCTGGTCTCAGCTGTATCTCCTGCTGCTGAGGACTTTGGCTTCGATTGTGTGCGTGTGTGTGTGCGTGTGTGTGTGTGTGTGTTTGTGTGTGTGCGTGTGCGTGTGTGTGTGTGTGTGCGTGTGTGTTTGTGTGTGTGCGTGTGTGTGTGTGTGTGTGTGCGCGTGCGTGAATGATCGGCTCAGTGGGAGTGGGACTCCATATAACTGATTTGGCGTTAGAGTTGCATTTTGGTCCATTATATTGACTGTCTGACTGGTTTATCTCCATAGTATCAGACATGACACTGATCAGTTCATCTCCAACATGCCAGATAACATAGTTCCATCCAGTGTGTCATCTCTCCCTCTATGAACTTTATAATCACCCTGTACACATTGGGATAGAGAACTCTGGGATAGGGAACTCTGGGATAGGGAACTCTGGGATAGGGAACTCTGGGATAGGGAACTCTGGGATAGGGAACTCTGGGATAGGGAGCTCTGGGATAGGGAGCTCTGGGATGGAAAACTCTTAAGAGATACGGCCCAGGTCATAAGTAGTGCACTTTAAAGGGACTAGGGTGCCATTTGGAACCCATATAATGCCTATGAGTAGGAGGCTGAATGAAGCAGCCTATAGTTCTGCTGTAAGAAGAGGATATTTTCATTAAGAGATGAAAGCAGGGCCATCCACCATAGATATAGAACACATTGCATATCTGACTGAACCAGCTCACAGAGCAGAGACTTGAAACAGAATTTCAGGGTGGCTTTAAATAATAACTGAATGAATTGGGTTATATGCCACAGGGGATATGAAAGAATGGATGATATCATCAAGGTTCTCCTATTCCCAGCCTCCCTCCCATCATCCTCTCTCCTCCCTCTCTCCCCTCTCTCCTCTCACTATCTATCGCCTGGCCTTGTTTCTTTTTTATTAGGAAACATAGAGGCTTTTTTATGGATTTTGAAGCTGAACTCTCAAATGGGAGACTTACCTTTTATCTCATGAAATATATTCTAAGATTTAAAAAGTACCAGGTGGTGAGTAGGCAACAACACCTCCGCCATGCTGATCCTCAACACGGGGGCCCCTCAGAGGTGTGTGCTTAGTCCCCTCCTGTACTCCCTGTTCACCCACGACTACGTGGCCACGCACGACTCCAACACCATCATCAAGTTCGCTGACGACATGATGGTGGTAGGCCTGATCAACTGAAACGATGAGAGCCTACAGAGACTTAGCAGTGTAGTGCCAGGACAACAGCCTCTCCCTCAACGTCAGGAAGACCAAGCAGCTGATTGTGGACTATAGGAGAAAGAGGGGAGAGCATGCCTCCATCCACATCAACAGGGCTGTAGCGGAGCGGGTTGAGAGCTTTAAGTTCCTCTGTGTCCACATCACTAAGGACTTAACATGGTCCACACAAACCCGCACAGTTGTGAAGAAGGCATGACAGCGCCTCTTCCCTCTCCGGAGGCTGAAAAGATTTGGCTTGATCCCTCTGATCCTTAAAAAGTTCTACAGCTGCCCCATCAAGAGCCTCTTGACTGGCTGCATCACCTTTGGCAGCGATTAAAGCCTTGAGTCTTCTTGGGTATGACGCTACAAGCTTGGCACACCTGTATTTGGGGAGTTTCTCCCATTCTTCTCTGCAGATCCTCTCAAGCTCTGTCAGGTTGGATGAAGAGCGTGGCTGCACAGCTATTTTCAGGTCTCTCCAGAGATGTTCGATCAGGTTCAAGTCCAGGCTCTGGCTGGGCCACTCAAGGACATTCAGAGACTTGCCCCGAAGCCACTCCTGCGTTGTCTTGGCTGTGTGCTTAGGGTTGTTGTCCTGTTGGAAGGTGAACCTTTGACCCAGTCTGAGGTCCTGAGTGCTCTGGAGCAGGTTTTCATCAAGGATCTCTCTGTACTTTACTCCGTTCATCTTTCCCTCGATCCTGACTAGTCTCCCAGTACCTGCCACTGAAAAACATCCCCACAGCATGACGCTGCCACCATCGTGCTTCACCGTAGGGAAGGTGCCAGGTTTCCTCCAGATGTGACGCTTGGCATTCAGGCCAAAGAGTTCAATGTTGGTTTCATCAGACCAGAAAATGTTGTGTATCATGGTCTGAGAGTCCTTTAGGTGCCTTCTGGCAAACTCCAAGTGGGCTGTCATGTGCCTTCTACCATAAAGGCCTGATTGGTGGAGTGCTGCAGAGATGGTTGTCCTTCTGGAAGGTTCTCCCATCTCCACAGAGGAACTCTGGAGCTCTGTCAGAGTGACCATCGGGTTCTTGGTCACCTCCCTGACCAAGGCCCTTCTCCCCCGATTGTTCAGTTTGGCCGGGCGGCTAGCTCTAGGAAGAGTCTTGGTGGTTCCAACTTCTTCCAATTTTTTGGTACCTTTCCCCAGATCCTTGCCTCGACACAATCCTGTCTCGGAGCACTACGGACAATTTTTTCGACCTCACGGTTTGGTCTTTGCTCTGACATGCACTGTCAACTGTGGGACCTTTATATAGACAGGTGTGTGTCTTTCCAAATCAAGTCCAATCAATTGACTTTACCACAGGTGGACTCCAATCAAGTTTTAGAAACATCTCAAAGATGATCAATGGAAACAGGATTCACCTGAGCTAAATTTTTATTCTCATATTAAAGGGTCTGAATAGTTATGTTAATAAGGTATTTCTGTCTTATTTTTAATAAATTTGCTATATATATATATATATATATATATATATACACACACAGTGGGGAGAACAAGTATTTGATACACTGCCGATTTTGCAGGTTTTCCTACTTACAAAGCATGTAGAGGTCTGTAATTTTTATCATAGGTACACATCAACTGTGAGAGACGGAATCTAAAACAAAAACCAAGAAAATTGCATTGTAGGATTTTTAAGTAATTAATTTGCATTTTATTGCATGACATAAGTATTTGACACATAAAGAAAAGCAGAACTTAATATTTGGTACAGAAACCTTTGTTTGCAATTACAGAGATCATACGTTTCCTGTAGGTCTTGACCAGGTTTGCACACACTGCAGCAGGGATTTTGGCCCACTCCTCCATACAGACATTATCCAGATCCTTCAGGTTTCGGTGCTGTCGCTGGGAAATACGGACTTTCAGCTCCCTCCAAAGATTTTCTATTGGGTTCAGGTCTGGAGACTGGCTAGGCCACTCCAGGACCTTGAGATGCTTCTTACGGAGCCACTCCTTAGTTACCCTGGCTGTGTGTTTCGGGTCGTTGTCATGCTGGAAGACCCAGCCACGACCCATCTTCAATGCTCTTACTGAGGGAAGGAGGTTGTTGGCCAAGATCTCGCGATACATGGCCCCATCCACCTCCATGCTTCACGGTTGGGATGGTGTTCTTGGGGTTGTACTCATCCTTCTTCTTCCTCCAAACACAGCGAGTGGAGTTTAGACCAAAAAGCTCTATTTTTGTCTCATCAGACCACATGACCTTCTCCCATTCCTCCTCTGGATCATCCAGATGGTCATTGGCAAACTTCAGACGGGCCTGGACATGTGCTGGCTTGAGCAGGGGGACCTTGCGTGCGCTGCAGGATTTTAATCCATGACGGCGTAGTGTGTTACTAATGGTTTTCTTTGAGACTGTGGTCCCAGCTCTCTTCAGGTCATTGACCAGGTCCTGCCGTGTAGTTCTGAGCTGATCCCTCACCTTCCTCATGATCATTGATGCCCCACGAGGTGAGATATTGCATGGAGCCCCAGACCGAGGGTGATTGACCGTCATCTTGAACTTCTTCCATTTTCTAATAATTGCGCCAACAGTTGTTGCCTTCTCACCAAGCTGCTTGCCTATTGTCCTGTAGCCCATCCCAGCCTTGTGCAGGTCTACAATTTTATCCCTGATGTCCTTACACAGCTCTCTGGTCTTGGCCATTGTGGAGAGGTTGGAGTCTGTTTGATTGAGTGTGTGTCAGGTGTCTTTTATACAGGTAACGAGTTCAAACAGGTGCAGTTAATACAGGTAATGAGTGGAGAACAGGAGGGCTTCTTAAAGATAAACTAACAGGTCTGTGAGAGCCGGAATTCTTACTGGTTGGTAGGTGATCAAATACTTATGTCATGCAATAAAATGCAAATTAATTATTTAAAAATCATACAATGTGATTTTCTGGATTTTTTTTAGATTCCGTCTCTCACAGTTGAAATGTACCTATGATAAAAATTACAGACCTCTACATGCTTTGTAAGTAGGAAAACCTGCAAAATCGGCAGTATATCAAATACTTGTTCTCCCCACTGTATATACACTACTGTTCAAAAGTTTGGGGTCACTTAGGAATGTCCTTGTTTTCGGAAGAAAAGCAGGTTTTTTGTCCATTAAAATAACATCAAATTGATCAGAAATACAGTGTAGACATTGTTAATGTTGTAAATGGCTTTTGTAGCTGGAAACGGTTGATTTTTAATGGAATATCTACATAGGCGTACAGAGACCCATTATCAGCAACCATCAGTCCTGTGTTCCAATGGCACGTTGTGTTTGCTAATCCATCGTTATGTTTGGAGGAAAAAGGGGGCTACTTGCAAGCTGAAGAACACCATCCCACCCGTGAAGCACGGGGGTGGCAGCATCATGCTGTGGGGGTGCTTTGCTGCAGGAGGGACTGGTGCACTTCACAAAATAGATGGCATCATGAGGAAGGAAAATAATGTGGATATATTTAAGCAACATCTCAAGACATCAGTCAGGAAGTTAAAGCTTGGTCGCAAATGGGTCTTCCAAATGGACAATGACCCCAAGCATACTTCCAAAGTTGTGGCAAAATGGCTTAAGGACAACAAAGTCAAGGTATTGGAGTGGCCATCACAAAGCCCTGACCTCAATCCTATAGAAAATGTGTGGGCAGAACTGAAAAAGTGTGTGCGAGCAAGGAGGCCTACAAACCTGACTCAATTACACCAGCTCTGTCAGGAGGAATGAGCCAAAATTCACCCAATTTATTGTGGGAAGCTTGTGGAAGGCTACCCGAAACGTTTGACCCAAGTTAAACAATTTAAAGGCAATGGTACAAAATACTAATTGAGTGTATGTAAACTTCTGACCCACTGGGAATGTGATGAAAGAAAGAAAAGCTGAAATAAATCATTCTCTCTACTATTATTCTGTCACTTCACATTCTTAAAATAAAGTGGTGATCCTAACTGACCTAAAACAGATTTTTACTGGAATTAAATTTCAGGAATTGTGAAAATCTGTATTTGTGTATTTGGCTAAGGTGTATGTAAACCTCTGACTTCAACGGTGTACAGTCATGGTCAAAAGTTTTGAGAATGACACAAATCCTAATTTTCACAAAGTCTGCTGCCTCAGTTTTGATGATTGCAATTTGCATATACTCCAGAATGTCATGAAGAGTGATCAGATGAATTGGAATTAATTGCAAAGTCCCTCTTTTCCATGAAAATGAACTTAATCCCAAAAAACATTTCCACTGCATTTCAGCCCTGCCACAAAAGGACCAGCTGCCATCATGTCAGTGATTCTCTCGTTAACACAGGTGAGAGTGTTGACGAGGACAAGGCTGGAGATCACTCTGTCATGCTGATTGAGTTAGAATAACAGACTGGAAGCTTTAAAAGGAGGGTGGTGCTTGAAATCATTGTTCTTCCTCTGTTAACCATGATTACCTGCAAGGAAACACGTGCCGTCATCATTGCTTTGCACAAAAAGGGCTTCACAGGCAAGGATATTGCTGCTAGTAAGATTGCACCTAAATCAACCATTTATCGGATCATCAAGAACTTCAAGGAGAGAGGTTAAATTGTTGTGAAGAAGGCGTCAGGGCACCCAAGAAAGTCCAGCAAGCGCCAGGACTGTCTCCTAAAGTTGATTCAGCTGCGGGATCGGGGCACCACCAGGGCAGAGCTTGCTCAGGAATGGCAGCAGGCAGGTGTGAGTGCTTCTGCACGCACAGTGATGCAAAGACTTTTGGAGGATGGCCTGGTGTCAAGAAGGGAAGCAAAGAAGCCACTTCTCTCCAGGAAAAACATCAGGGACAGACTGATATTCTGCAAAAGGTACAGGGATTGGACTACTGAGGACTGGGGTAAAGTCAGTTTCTCTGATGAATCCCCTTTGCGATTGTTTGGGGCATCCGGAAAACACCTTGTCTGGAGAAGACAAGGTGAGCGCTACCATCAGTCCTGTGTCATGCCAACAGTAAAGCATCCTGAGACCATTCATGTGTGGGGTTGCATTGATTATACAATAATGGGCTGCCATCAGTCAGGATGTGGCCCAGAAGTTAATTGACAGCATGCCAGGGCGGATTGCAGAGGTCTTGAAAAAGAAGGGTCAACACTGCAAATATTGACTCTTTCTTTAAACTTAATGTAATTGTCAATAAAAGCCTTTGACACTTATGGAATGCTTGTAATTATACTTCAGTATACCATAGTAACATCTGACAAAAATATCTCAGAACACTGAAGCAGCGAACTTTGTGAAGACCAATACTTGTGTCATTCTCAAAACTTTTGACCACGACTGTATATCACGGTGTCAAGACATTAACTAACAGGTTATAGAGCAAACAATGCAATTATCACAACACATATGTTGTAATATGGCTTTTTCTTCTGGCTTGGCTTCCCCGGTGCATCACTCCTGGAGCTTTGTTTGTTGGTGTTTAATCTTCTGTTGACGGTAGAGAGCCAATAGGAGCGTTCTGGAGAATCACTACCCTGCTGTATGAGGTTACAGAGAGAGAAGACTCATTATCCAGGGTTCACCTCTGTAGCACCACAACATCTCAGGCTTGTTTTAACTTGACCGCTAGCAGTACCTGAGTCCTGACCGTTACACTACATTACTACATTACTACATTACTGCATTACTACATTACTGCATTACTACATTACTACATTACTGCATTACTACATTACTGCATTACTGTATTACTGTATTACTACATTACTACATAACTACATTACTGCAGTACTACATTACTACATTACTGTATTACTACATTACTACATTACTACATTATTTCATTACTACATTACTACATTACTGTATTACTACATTACTGTATTACTACATTACTGCATTACTACATTACTGCATTACTACATTACTGTATTACTACAGTACTGCATTACTACATTACTGTATTACTACATTACTGCATTACTACATTACTACATTACTGTATTACTACATTACTACATTACTGTATTACTACATTACTGCATTACTACATTACTGCATTACTACATTACTGCATTACTACATTACTGCATTACTACATTACTGTATTACTACATTACTACATTACTGTATTACTGCATTACTGTATTACTACATTACTGCATTACTACATTACTACATTACTGCATTACTACATTACTACATTACTACATTACTGCATTACTACATTACTGCATTACTACATTACTGCATTACTGTATTACTACATTACTACATTACTACATTACTGCATTACTACATTACTACATTACTGCATTACTGCATTACTACATTACTGTATTACTACATTACTGTATTACTACATTACTGCATTACTACATTACTACATTACTGTATTACTACATTACTGTATTACTACATTACTGCATTAATACATTACTACATTACTGCATTACTACATTACTACATTACTGCATTACTACATTACTACATTACTGTATTACTACATTACTGCATTACTGCATTACTGCATTACTGCATTACTACATTACTGCATTACTACATTACTACATTACTGCATTACTACATTACTACATTACTGCCAGGGAACAGTGAGGGGAACACGTGAGGGTTGCGTCAACTGAGAACCACCAGATTCCCACAGAATGAATCATGGTCAGGTTCCATTTTAGATTAAATTAAATACATTGTTATTGTTTTTGAAAAGTTTATGTAGCTACAGAGCAATTTAATCCTGAAGAGTCTATTGACGCACCCGTTAGGCAATCTAAGTAACATAATACAAAAATCGACATCAAAATCTGTCAGTTTAAACTAGAGATATCTGGCCTTCCGCGTCTGCCGTGGAAGGTGGCTGAGCTACAGCGGTGTATGTCAGACCATGAGACATCCCAAAAATCTGTATTCTCACGATAACGTCTGTAGCTTCCGAATGGTTTGACCATTCCATGGAAAGGGGAGACTCTCGCGAACACGATGGTGTTCTCCATTTTGCTCTATAACTCCCACAAGTGTCATGGAACTCGTCTGAAGGTAACCCATACAAATGAATGGAAGTATAGAGGTAGTGTTGTGCCAACAAAAATAAGGGGTTAAATATGTCCTGATCTGTCTTATGTCTCCTAGATACAGGACAGACACTTCAGAACCTTATTCCTTATGGTTTATTTTTGACCGTCTTTTTTGCCATTTGTGAATGTTTTATTCAATGTGTTTCTATGGGCTATAGTAGTAAAGACCAAATTCAATATTTGTGTTTTTTTCTACCTAAAGGAGTCCACAATTCTAAATCAATTAGCTAAATGATCCATGGTATGACCATCTAAAAACAATTCCATATGTTAGCTTCGTAGATGACTATCTGAATAATGACAACATTATGACTATCTGAATAATGACAACATTATGACTATCTGAATAATGACAACATTATGACTATCTGAATAATGACAACATTATGACTATCTGAATAATGACAACATTATGACTATCTGAATAATGACAACATTATGACTATCTGAATAATTACAACATTATTATATAGTCTAGTGAGTTTTTTTTGGCATAAATGCCTTCTGGAACATGTGAACTTTCATGTGCCTTAATAACAAACTTGTAATCTGTAAATACAATTATTTATTTATTTATTACGAGCCTAGTAGGTTTAGCCACAGAAAAAGACAGGAATCTTCCCGCTAGCCATGATTGGCTGAGATAATGGATGGGCTGGAGATGCTGAGAGGAGTTTGGATTGGTCTGCCATGTAGCATGCTTCTGTCTATAACATGAGCTGCTCAGTATGTGTAGGCCACAGAACGGGACCGCCGAGTGCTGAAGCGTGTAAAAAATCGTCTGTCCTCGGTTTCAACTCTCACTTCCGAGTTCTAAACTGCCTCTGGAAGCAACGGCAGCATAATAACTGTTCGTCGGGAGCTTCATGAAATGGGTTTCCATGGCCGAGCAGCCGCACACAAGCCTAAGATCACCATGCGCAATGCCAAGCGTTGGCTGGAGTGGTGTAAAGCTCGCCGCCATTGGACTCTGGAGCAGTGGAAACGCATTCTCTGGAGTGATGAATCACACTTCACCATCTGGCAGTCCGACGGACGAATCTGGGTTTGGCAGATGCCAGGAGAACAATACCTGCCCGAATGCGTAGTGCCAACTGTAAAGTTTGGTGGAGGAGGAATAATGGTCTGTGGCTGTTTTTCATGGTTTGGGCTAGGCCCCTTGGTTCCAGTGAATGGAAATCTTAACGCTACAGCATACAATGACATTCCAGACGATTCTGTGCTTCCAACTTTGTGGCAACAGTTTGGGGAAGGCCCTTTCCTGTTTCAGCATGACTATGCCCCCGTGCACAATGCGAGGTCCATACAGAAATGTATTGTCGAGATCGGTGTGGAAGAACTTGACTGGCCTGCACAGAGCCCTAACCTCAACCCCATAGAATACCCTTGGGATGAATTGGAACGCCGACTGCGAGCCAGGCCTAATCGCCCATCATCAGGGCCCGACCTCACTAATGCTCTTGTGGCTGAATGGAAGCAAGTCCCCGCAGCAATGTTCCAACATCTAGTGGAAAGCCTTCCCAGAAGAGTGGAGGCTGTTATAGCAGCAAAGGGGGGACTAACTCCATATTAATGTCCATGATTTTGGAATGAGATGTTCGACGAGCAGGTGTCCACATACTTTTGGATATGTAGTGTACATTCAGCCTCTTGTGAATTGAAGAAAAATTATGAAACACGCAGAGACGAAAGATACATTATTTAATGTTTTTCTCTTTTTTTTCTTGGTCAATTTTTTGCCTCGCTTCCCTTGGGTTCCATGAATAGTGCAATGCTGTGCTCACTTCCAGATGTCTTTACTCTGGTCTTCCAGATGTCTTTACTCTGGTCTCGTAAAACAACTCCTTGATTTTCCAACTGTTATTAGATTGTTATTGTGTATAAAAACAGGTCAGTAAAAACACTTTATTGAGAAACCTAAATTGAGCTGCTAGACAGTTTTAAATGTAAAAAGATACGCCTAGTCTTTTTTTTCTTCTAAAACACAGTAAAAAAACTAAAACATTGTTTGCTCTCTGGACTGGAAAGGCACTTTGAAGACTGTTACCCCCCCCCCCCCCACCCCCAACTCCCCTCCTCCCTGTCTCCTTCTCTGTGTGTGATGGTTTTATAGCATCAGGGACTCAACTATTCAGCCTCTCTGGATGAGCGCTGGGTTTTACTAGTTTCTCTGTGGCCAGGGACATTTAATATGGAAACAGAGCAGACTGGCTTTAGCGGAGTACAAAGAGGAGGGGATTAGTCCGTCGTCTAGTGACGATGAAGAGGAGGGGATTAGTCCGTCGTCTAGTAACGATGAAGAGGAGGGGATTAGTCCGTCGTCTAGTGACGATGAAGAGGAGGGTATTAGTCCGTCGTCTAGTGACGTTGAAGAGGAGGGGATTAGTCCGTCATCTAGTGACGTTGAAGAGGAGGGGATTAGTCCGTCGTCTAGTGACGATGAAGAGGAGGGGATTAGTCCGTCGTCTAGTGACGATGAAGAGGAGGGGATTAGTCCGTCGTCTAGTGACGATGAAGAGGAGGGGATTAGTCCGTCGTCTAGTGACGATGAAGAGGAGGGGATTAGTCCGTCGTCTAGTGACGTTGAAGAGGAGGGGATTAGTCTGTCGTCTAGTGACGATGAAGAGGAGGGAGATTAGTCCGTCGTCTAGTGACGTTGAAGAGGAGGGGATTAGTCCGTCGTCTAGTGACGATGAAGAGGAGGAGCTCTGATGTAGACATCTGAAAACAATGCCATCTATCAGCAGTATTGCAGAGAGAGGGAGTTGGAGACCTTTTGAGGTGGTGTGAAGTAGAGTTCGGTAGTGATGGAGTCTCCCTCTAGTAGGCCAGTTCCAGCTCTTCATATCGGCGGCCGTGGGCCCTGAGTAGGCTACTAATATGCTTTGAGTTTTACTGTCTGTTGAGACATAAGCCACAATATATTTTCTCAGTCTAGGCTAGTTACAGCAACCTATTGCTGTCTCTCCTCTATAGGACTAACCAGCATGCCTTTCTATTGCTGTCTCTCCTCTATAGGACTAACCAGCATGCCTTTCTATTGCTGTCTCTCCTCTATAGGACTAACCAGCATGCCTTTCTATTGCTGTCTCTCCTCTATAGGACTAACCAGCATGCCTTTCTATTGCTGTCTCTCCTCTATAGGACTAACCAGCATGCCTTTCTATTGCTGTCTCTCCTCTATAGGACTAACCAGCATGCCTTTCTATTGCTGTCTCTCCTCTATAGGACTAACCAGCATGCCTTTCTATTGCTGTCTCTCCTCTATAGGACTAACCAGCATGCCTTTCTATTGCTGTCTCTCCTCTATAGGACTAACCAGCATGCCTTTCTATTGCTGTCTCTCCTCTATAGGACTAACCAGCATGCCTTTCTATTGCTGTCTCTCCTCTATAGGACTAACCAGCATGCCTTTCTATTGCTGTCTCTCCTCTATAGGACTAACCAGCATGCCTTTCTATTGCTGTCTCTCCTCTATAGGACTAACCAGCATGCCTTTCTATTGCTGTCTCTCCTCTATAGGACTAACCAGCATGCCTTTCTATTGCTGTCTCTCCTCTATAGGACTAACCAGCATGCCTTTCTATTGCTGTCTCTCCTCTATAGGACTAACCAGCATGCCTTTCTATTGCTGTCTCTCCTCTATAGGACTAACCAGCATGCCTTTCTATTGCTGTCTCTCCTCTATAGGACTAACCAGCATGCCTTTCTATTGCTGTCTCTCCTCTATAGGACTAACCAGCATGCCTTTCTATTGCTGTCTCTCCTCTATAGGACTAACCAGCATGCCTTTCTATTGCTGTCTCTCCTCTATAGGACTAACCAGCATGCCTTTCTATTGCTGTCTCTCCTCTATAGGACTAACCAGCATGCCTTTCTATTGCTGTCTCTCCTCTATAGGACTAACCAGCATGCCTTTCTATTGCTGTCTCTCCTCTATAGGACTAACCAGCATGCCTTTCTATTGCTGTCTCTCCTCTATAGGACTAACCAGCATGCCTTTCTATTGCTGTCTCTCCTCTATAGGACTAACCAGCATGCCTTTCTATTGCTGTCTCTCCTCTATAGGACTAACCAGCATGCCTTTCTATTGCTGTCTCTCCTCTATAGGACTAACCAGCATGCCTTTCTATTGCTGGTCTCTCCTCTATAGGACTAACCAGCATGCCTTTCTATTGCTGTCTCTCCTCTATAGGACTAACCAGCATGCCTTTCTATTGCTGTCTCTCCTCTATAGGACTAACCAGCATGCCTTTCTATTGCTGTCTCTCCTCTATAGGACTAACCAGCATGCCTTTCTATTGCTGTCTCCCTCTATAGGACTAACCAGCATGCCTTTCTATTGCTGTCTCTCCTCTATAGGGACTAACCAGCATGCCTTTCTATTGCTGTCTCTCCTCTATAGGACTAACCAGCATGCCTTTCTATTGCTGTCTCTCCTCTATAGGACTAACCAGCATGCCTTTCTATTGCTGTCTCTCCTCTATAGGACTAACCAGCATGCCTTTCTATGCTGTCTCTTCCTCTATAGGACTAACCAGCCATGCCTTTCTATTGCTGTCTCTCCTCTATAGGACTAACCAGCATGCCTTTCTATTGCTGTCTCTCCTCTATAGGACTAACCAGCATGCCTTTCTATTGCTGTCTCTCCTCTATAGGACTAACCAGCATGCCTTTCTATTGCTGTCTCTCCTCTATAGGACTAACCAGCATGCCTTTCTATTGCTGTCTCTCCTCTATAGGACTAACCAGCATGCCTTTTCTATTGCTGTCTCTCCTCTATAGGACTAACCAGCATGCCTTTCTATTGCTGTCTCCTCCTCTATAGGACTAACCAGCATGCCTTTCTATTGCTGTCTCTCCTCTATAGGACTAACCAGCATGCCTTTCTATTGCTGTCTCTCCTCTATAGGACTAACCAGCATGCCTTTCTATTGCTGTCTCTCCTCTATAGGACTAACCAGCATGCCCTTTCTATTGCTGTCTCTCCTCTATAGGACTAACCAGCATGCCTTTCTATTGCTGTCTCTCCTCTATAGGACTAACCAGCATGCCTTTCTATTGCTGTCTCTCCTCTATAGGACTAACCAGCATGCCTTTCTATGCTGTCTCTCCTCTATAGGACTAACCAGCATGCCTTTCTATTGCTGTCTCTCCTCTATAGGACTAACCAGCATGCCTTTCTATTGCTGTCTCTCCTCTATAGGACTAACCAGCATGCCTTTCTATTGCTGTCTCTCCTCTATAGGACTAACCAGCATGCCTTTCTATTGCTGTCTCTCCTCTATAGGACTAACCAGCATGCCTTTCTATTGCTGTCTCTCCTCTATAGGACTAACCAGCATGCCTTTCTATTGCTGTCTCTCCTCTATAGGACTAACCAGCATGCCTTTCTATTGCTGTCTCTCCTCTATAGGACTAACCAGCATGCCTTTCTATTGCTGTCTCTCCTCTATAGGACTAACCAGCATGCCTTTCTATTGCTGTCTCTCCTCTATAGGACTAACCAGCATGCCTTTCTATTGCTGTCTCTCCTCTATAGGACTAACCAGCATGCCTTTCTATTGCTGTCTCTCCTCTATAGGACTAACCAGCATGCCTTTCTATTGCTGTCTCTCCTCTATAGGACTAACCAGCATGCCTTTCTATTGCTGTCTCTCCTCTATAGGACTAACCAGCATGCCTTTCTATTGCTGTCTCTCCTCTATAGGACTAACCAGCATGCCTTTCTATTGCTGTCTCTCCTCTATAGGACTAACCAGCATGCCTTTCTATTGCTGTCTCTCCTCTATAGGACTAACCAGCATGCCTTTCTATTGCTGTCTCTCCTCTATAGGACTAACCAGCATGCCTTTCTATTGCTGTCTCTCCTCTATAGGACTAACCAGCATGCCTTTCTATTGCTGTCTCTCCTCTATAGGACTAACCAGCATGCCTTTCTATTGCTGTCTCTCCTCTATAGGACTAACCAGCATGCCTTTCTATTGCTGTCTCTCCTCTATAGGACTAACCAGCATGCCTTTTCTATTGCGTCTCTCCTCTATAGGACTAACCAGCATGCCTTTCTATTGCTGTCTCTCCTCTATAGGACTAACCAGCATGCCTTTCTATTGCTGTCTCTCCTCTATAGGACTAACCAGCATGCCTTTTCTATTGCTGTCTCTCCTCTATAGGACTAACCAGCATGCCTTCTATTGCTGTCTCTCCTCGATAGGACTAACCAGCATGCCTTTCTATTGCTGTTCTCTCCTCTATAGGACTAACCAGCATTGCCTTTCTATTGCTGTCTCTCCTCTATAGGACTAACCAGCATGGCCTTCTATTGTGTCCTCTATAGGGACTAACCAGCATGCCTTTCTATTGCTGTCTCTCCTCTATAGGACTAACCAGCATGTCCTTTCTTATGCTGTCTCTCCTCTATTAGGACTAACCAGCATGCCTTTCTATGCCTGTCTCTCCTCTATAGGACTAACCAGCATGCCTTTCTATTGCTGTCTCTCCTCTATAGGACTAACCAGCATGCCTTTCTATTGCTGTCTCTCCTCTATAGGACTAAACCAGCATGCCTTTCTATTGCTGTCTCTCCTCTATAGGACTAACCAGCATGCCTTTCTATTGCTGTCTCTCCTCTATAGGACTAACCAGCATGCCTTTCTATTGCTGTCTCTCCTCTATAGGACTAACCAGCATGCCTTTCTATTGCTGTCTCTCCTCTATAGGACTAACCAGCATGCCTTTCTATTGCTGTCTCTCCTCTATAGGACTAACCAGCATGCCTTTCTATTGCTGTCTCTCCTCTATAGGACTAACCAGCATGCCTTTCTATTGCTGTCTCTCCTCTATAGGACTAACCAGCATGCCTTTCTATTGCTGTCTCTCCTCTATAGGACTAACCAGCATGCCTTTCTATTGCTGTCTCTCCTCTATAGGACTAACCAGCATGCCTTTCTATTGCTGTCTCTCCTCTATAGGACTAACCAGCATGCCTTTCTATTGCTGTCTCTCCTCTATAGGACTAACCAGCATGCCTTTCTTTGTCTTAACCATCAGGATTCTAAGTAGATTACAGACAGTAATTAGTATTCTAATCTAATCAACCTTTACTTCCATCTCCACCCCTCTGCTTGCTGACGGACAGACTGACACCACTAGTAACTTCTGAGAGCACATGTCACTTCAACTATCAACTGCCTCCCATTCTATACCTACAGCTACAGAAATGCTCAGATAGTTTTGTCCTTTGCTTCTGAAGATTTGTCAGTAGTCTCAATAATATCAATAATCATGCTACTCTATTCCAATGTGTTCAGAAGGGACATCACAGACATTTCAAGACTTCCAGTATACTTCCCTGTTTAGTATAAAACTGGTTCCATGGTTGAGTCACCCAAGTGATAGACTGTTCTCTCTGCTACCGCACGGCAAGCGGTACCGGAGCACCAAGTCTAGGTCCAAAAGGCTCCTTAACAGCTTCTACCCCCAAGCCATAAGACTTCTGAACAGCTAATCATGGCTACCCGGACTATTTATAAATATATATATATATATATATATTTTTTTTACATTGATCCTCCCCCCCTTTGTTTTTACACTGCTGCTATTCGCTGTTTATTATCTATGCATAGTCACTTTACTCCTACATACATGTACAAATTACCTGGACTAACCTGTACCCCCTCACATTGACCTGGTACCGGTACCCCCTGTATATAGCCTCATTATTACCTGGACTAACCTGTACCCAGCCCATTGACTTGGTACCGGTACCCCCTGCATATAGCCTCATTATTACCTGGACTAACCTGTACCCAGCCCATTGACTTGGTACCGGTACCCTCTGCATATAGCCTCATTATTACCTGGACTAACCTATACCCCCACACATTGACCTGGTACCGGTACCCCCTGCATATAGCCTCATTATTACCTGGACTAACCTATACCCCCACACATTGACCTGGTACCGGTACCCCCTGCATATAGCCTCATTATTACCTGGACTAACCTATACCCCCACACATTGAGCTGGTACCGGTACCCCCTGCATATAGCCTCATTATTACCTGGACTAACCTATACCCCCACACATTGACCTGGTACCGGTACCCCCTGCATATAGCCTCATTATTACCTGGACTAACCTATACCCCCACACATTGACCTGGTACCGGTACCCCCTGTATATAGCCTCATTATTACCTGGACTAACCTGTACCCCCGCACATTGACTTGGTACCGGTACCCCCTGCATATAGCCTCATTATTACCTGGACTAACCTGTACCCCCTCACATTGACCTGGTACCGGTACCCCCCTGTATATAGCCTCATTATTACCTGGACTAACCTGTACCCAGCCCATTGACTTGGTACCGGTACCCCCTGTATATAGCCTCATTATTACCTGGACTAACCTGTACCCCCTCACATTGACCTGGTACCGGTACCCCCTGTATATAGCCTCATTATTACCTGGACTAACCTGTACCCAGCCCATTGACTTGGTACCGGTACCCCCTGTATATAGCCTCATTATTACCTGGACTAACCTGTAGCCCTGCACATTGACCTGGTACCGGTACCCCCTGCATATAGCCTCATTATTACCTGGACTAACCTGTACCCCCACACATTGACTCGGTGCCGGTACCCCCTGCATATAGCCTCTTTATTGTTATTTTATTGTGTTACTTTTTATTTTATTTTTTACTTCAGTTTATTTAGTAAATATTTTATTAACTCTATTTCTTGAACTGCATTGTTGGTTAAGGGCTTGTAAGGAAGCATTTCACGGTGAGGTCTACACCTGTTGTATTCGGCGCATGTGACAAATACAATTTGATTTGATTTGAGATTTTCTGAAGAAGAGGCCCATCTGTAAAGTAGCTGCATACTGATATAGTGGCCAAGTGTAGAGGCTGTAATCATTGACTTCCCAGAATGCAGTGCTAGTGAGCAGTAGCAGTCAGCTGATGATCCTGACCTGAGAATGTATTTTCTATCTAGTCCTTTGATTAAGCAAATCTGCAAGCTGATATATCAAGACATTTACAGTTTTATAGTTATATATATCTATCTATAGGTACAGTGCATTCAGAAAGTATTCAGACCCCTTCCCTTTTTCCACATTTTGTTACGTTACAGCCTTTTTCTAAAATTGATTAAATACATTTATTTTCCTCATCAATCTACACACAATACCCCATAATGACGAAGCAAAAACGGGTTTTTAGACATTTCTGCAAATAGCTTATTTATATACAGTACCAGTCAAAGGTTTGGACACACCTACTCATTCAAGGTTTTTCTTTATTTTTACTATTTTCTACATTGTAGAATAATAGTGAAGACATCAAAGCTATGAAATAGCACATATGGAATCATGTAGTAACCAAAAAAGTGTTAAACAAATCAAAATATATTTAACATTTGAGATTCTTCAAATAGCCACCCTTTGCCTTGATGACAGCTTTGCACACTCTTGGCATTCTCTCAACCAGCTTCACCTGGAATGCTTTTCCAACAGTCTTGAAGGAGTCCCCACATATGCTGAGCACTTGTTGGCTGCTTTTCCTTCACTCTGCGGTCCAACTCATCCCAAACCATCTCAATTGGGTTGAGGTCGAGGCATTGTGGAGGCCAGGTCATCTGATGCAGCACTCCATCACTCTCCTTCTTGGTAAAATAGCCCTTACACAGCCTGGAGGTGTGTTGGGTCATTGTCCTGTTGAAAAACAAATGATAGTCCCACTAAGCCCAAACCTGATGGGATGGCGTATCGCTGTAGAATGCTGTGGTAGCCATGCTGGTTAAGTGTGCCTTGAATTCTAAATAAATCACAGACAGTGCCACCAGCAATGCACCCCCACACCATCACACCTCCTCCTCCATGCTTCACGGTGGGAACCACACATTTTTGGTTACTACATGATTCCATATGTGTTATTTCATAGTGTTGATGTCTTCACTATTATTCTACAATGTAGAAAATAGTAGAAATAAAGAAAAACCCTGGAATGAGGAGGTGTTATAAAACCCTGGAATGAGGAGGTGTTATAAAACCCTGGAATGAGGAGGTGGGTCCAAACTTTTGACTGGTACTGTAAGTATTCAGACTCTTTGCTATGAGAGTCGAAATTGAGCTCAGGTGCATCCTGTTTCCATTGATCATCCTTGAGATGTTTCTACAACTTTTGATTGGAATCCACCTGTGGTAAATGCAATTGATTGGACATCATTTGGAAAGACACACACCTGTCTATATAAGGTCCCACAGTTGACAGTGCATGTCAGAGCAAAAACCAAGCCATGAGGTTGAAGGAATTGCCCGTAGAGCTCCGAGACAGGATTGTGTCAAGGCACAGATCTGGGGAAGGGTACCAAAAAATGTGAGCAGCATTGAAGGTCCCCAAGAACACAGTGGCCTCCATCATTCTTAAAAGGAAGAAGTTTGGAACCACCAAGACTCTTCCTAGAGCTGGCTGCCCGGCCAAACTGAGCAATCGGGGGAGAAGGGCCTTGGTCAGGGAGGTGACCAAGAACCCTATTGTCACTCTGACAGAGCTCCAGAGTTCCTCTGTGGAGGTGGGAGAACCTTCCAGAAGGACAACCATCTCTGCAGTACTCCACCAATCAGGCCTTTATGGTAAAGTGGCCAGACGGAAGCCACTCCTCAGTAAAAGGCACATGACAGCCTGCTTGGAGTTTTCCAAAAGGCACCTAAAGGACTCTCAGACCATGAGAAACAAGATTCTCTGGTCTGATGAAACCAAGATTGAACTCTTTGGCCTGAATGCCAAGCGTCACGTCTGGAGGAAACCTGGCACCATCCCTACGGTGATGCAGGGTGGTGGCAGCATCCTGCTGAGGGGATGTTTTTCAGCGGCAGGGACTGGGAGACTAGTCAGGATCGAGGGATAGATGTACAGAGCAAAGTACAGAGAGATCCTTGATGAAAACCTGCTCCAGAGCTCTCAGGACCTCAGACTTGACGTGGGAAGTGTTGGGAGTTCCATTATTTGATTCTAGTCTCTACATACAACAACGTGGCTGGAATCAGTGACCTTTTCTTCTATTTTAGCATTTCCAATTGTAATCACGTCCATGCTTTCTCTTGAGCTGTATTCATTGCGTTGGTTAACTTGGTCACATTGCATGGACAGCATGGTAGTGGGATTCATTGATTTCCTTTGTTTGATGCCGGCTACAAAAGGCTGGTAACTCTAATGAACTTAGAGGTAACTCTGGGTCTTCTGTAGCTCAGTTGGTAGAGCATGGTGCTTGCAACGCCAGGATTGTGGGTTCGATTCCCACGGGGGGCCAGTATGAAAAATGTTTTCACTCACTAATTGGATGCCGCTCTGGATAAGAGCGTCTGCTAAATGACTAAAATGTAAACAAATCTAACATACTGTCTGGACGGCTGAATACAATGGAGCAACACATCAGCGATGGTGCAGGCAAAACACTCACAATGGAAAAAACCCTCACAATGGACAAAACCCTCACAATGGACAAAACACTCACAATGGACAAAACACTCACAATGGACAAAACCCTCACAATGGACAAAACACTCACAATGGACAAAACACTCACAATGGACACTCACCTAGAGAAAGTGGAAACGCAGCTGGAGGCCCTGAACGAGAAGAACACAGAACTGTAAAATAGAAGTAGGACAGAAGGCTGAGACGGAAGTGATCCTACAGAACTGTAAAATAGAAGTAGGACAGAAGGCTGAGAGGGAAGTGATCCTACAGAACTGTAAAATAGAAGTAGGACAGAAGGCTGAGACGGAAGTGATCCTACAGAACTGTAAAATAGAAGTAGGACAGAAGGCTGAGACGGAAGTGATCCTACAGAACTGTAAAATAGAAGTAGGACAGAAGGCTGAGACGGAAGTGATCCTACAGAACTGTAAAATAGAAGTAGGACAGAAGGCTGAGACGGAAGTGATCCTACAGAACTGTAAAATAGAAGTAGGACAGAAGGCTGAGACGGAAGTGATCCTACAGCGTTCTTTGAAACATTATTCTTCAACCTGTTCGGCTCCAGTGTCCCCGTTCACATTTAGCGCAATGTCTGGGTAAGATTTAACTACACATACAACCACTACTCAGTAGAGGTTCGGAAGCAGAGGAGTGTCTTCATAAAGAACGTCTTGAGAGATCACGGTATTCAGGATGGATTACACTTCCCGCCGATAATGATGGTGGACTACCATGTTGAGAAAATGTCCTTCATATCCAAGGTTGAAGCCACTGCATTCCTAGCAGAGAACAACCTCAGCAGGAAATACATCTGTGTCACGTCTCCTCCCGCTCCCCCTCTCCGGCGCTCGACGTCGCCGGTCTATACTAACCACCGGTCCTGGCAACCCACCTTTACGCACACCTGGCAACCATCATTATCAGTCTCACATGGACTTCATTACTCCCTTGATTACTGACCCTTTATTTAGAACTCTGTTGTTATCAGTTGTTTATGTCTCCATGGCAGATGCTTCTCCTGTTTTCTAAACTCACTAACTGCTCCTGCTACTTTATAACCGGTCTACGCAGCTAATCCTTTTTTTGCCTGGTGCACAAAAAAATTATGGATGGATAAATTATTATTAAGTTAATATTCTGCGCAATATGAGTAGTGGGGGGTGTAGAGTGGGATCAGTAGATTAGGCTTTCTACTTATGAACTTCATGTGGTCACTAACTGTAAGTCGCTCTGGATAAAAGTGTCTGCTAAATGACTAAAATGTTTTAAAATATGTAAATGTGCCAAGTCCATCAGGTGGCCTACTGAGGAAACTGATTTGATTAGTCCAATATGACGCAGGTTGCATTATGTTGAACTGATTTGATTAGTCCAATATGACGCAGGTTGCATTATGTTGAACTGATTTGATTAGTCCAATATGACACAGGTTGCATTATGTTGAACTGATTTGATTAGTCCAATATGACACAGGTTGCATTATGTTGAACTGATTTGATTAGTCCAATATGACGCAGGTTGCATTATGTTGAACTGATTTGATTAGTCCAATATGACGCAGGTTGCATTATGTTGAACTGATTTGATTAGTCCAATATGACGCAGGTTGCATTATGTTGAACTGATTTGATTAGTCCAATATGACGCAGGTTGCATTATGTTGAACTGATTTGATTAGTCCAATATGACACAGGTTGCATTATGTTGAACTGATTTGATTAGTCCAATATGACGCAGGTTGCATTATGTTGAACTGATTTGATTAGTCCAATATGACGCAGGTTGCATTATGTTGAACTGATTTGATTAGTCCAATATGACGCAGGTTGCATTATGTTGAACTGATTTGATTAGTCCAATATGACGCAGATTGCATTATGTTGAACTGATTTGATTAGTCCAATATGACGCAGGTTGCATTATGTTGAACTGATTTGATTAGTCCAATATGACGCAGGTTGCATTATGTTGAACTGATTTGATTAGTCCAATATGACGCAGGTTGCATTATGTTGAACTGATTTGATTAGTCCAATATGACGCAGGTTGCATTATGTTGAACTGATTTGATTAGTCCAATATGACGCAGGTTGCATTATGTTGAACTGATTTGATTAGTCCAATATGACGCAGGTTGCATTATGTTGAACTGATTTGATTAGTCCAATATGACGCAGGTTGCATTATGTTGAACTGATTTGATTAGTCCAATATGACGCAGGTTGCATTATGTTGAACTGATTTGATTAGTCCATATGACGCAGGTTGCATTATGTTGAACTGATTTGATTAGTCCAATATGACGCAGGTTGCATTATGTTGAACTGATTTGATTAGTCCAATATGACGCAGGTTGCATTATGTTGAACTGATTTGATTAGTCCAATATGACGCAGGTTGCATTATGTTGAACTGATTTGATTAGTCCAATATGACGCAGGTTGCATTATGTTGAACTGATTTGATTAGTCCAATATGACGCAGGTTGCATTATGTTGAACTGATTTGATTAGTCCAATATGACGCAGGTTGCATTATGTTGAACTGATTTGATTAGTCCAATATGACGCAGGTTGCATTATGTTGAACTGATTTGATTAGTCCAATATGACGCAGTTGCATTATGTTGAACTGATTTGATTAGTCCAATATGACGCAGGTTGCATTATGTTGAACTGATTTGATTAGTCCAATATGACGCAGGTTGCATTATGTTGAACTGATTTGATTAGTCCAATATGACGCAGGTTGCATTATGTTGAACTGATTTGATTAGTCCAATATGACGCAGGTTGCATTATGTTGAACTGATTTGATTAGTCCAATACGACGCAGGTTGCATTATGTTGAACTGATTTGATTAGTCCAATACGACGCAGGTTGCATTATGTTGAACTGATTTGATTAGTCCAATACGACGCAGGTTTGCATTATGTTGAACTGATTTGATTAGTCCAATACGACGCAGGTTGCATTATGTTGAACTGATTTGATTAGTCCAATACGACGCAGGTTGCATTATGTTGAACTGATTTGATTAGTCCAATATGACGCAGGTTGCATTATGTTGAACTGATTTGATTAGTCCAATATGACGCAGGTTGCATTATGTTGAACTGATTTGATTAGTCCAATATGACGCAGGTTGCATTATGTTGAACTGATTTGATTAGTCCAATATGACGCAGGTTTGCATTATGTTGAACTGATTTGATTAGTCCAATATGACGCAGGTTGCATTATGTTGAACTGATTTGATTAGTCCAATATGACGCAGGTTGCATTATGTTGAACTGATTTGATTAGTCCAATATGACGCAGGTTGCATTATGTTGAACTGATTTGATTAGTCCAATATGACGCAGGTTGCATTATGTTGAACTGATTTGATTAGTCCAATATGACGCAGGTTGCATTATGTTGAACTGATTTGATTAGTCCATATGACGCAGGTTGCATTATGTTGAACTGATTTGATTAGTCCAATATGACGCAGGTTGCATTATGTTGAACTGATTTGATTAGTCCAATATGACGCAGGTTGCATTATGTTGAACTGATTTGATTAGTCCAATATGACGCAGGTTGCATTATGTTGAACTGATTTGATTAGTCCAATATGACGCAGGTTGCATTATGTTGAACTGATTTGATTAGTCCAATATGACGCAGGTTGCATTATGTTGAACTGATTTGATTAGTCCAATATGACGCAGGTTGCATTATGTTGAACTGATTTGATTAGTCCAATATGACGCAGGTTGCATTATGTTGAACTGATTTGATTAGTCCAATATGACGCAGGTTGCATTATGTTGAACTGATTTGATTAGTCCAATATGACGCAGGTTGCATTATGTTGAACTGATTTGATTAGTCCAATATGACGCAGGTTGCATTATGTTGAACTGATTTGATTAGTCCAATATGACGCAGGTTGCATTATGTTGAACTGATTTGATTAGTCCAATATGACGCAGGTTGCATTATGTTGAACTGATTTGATTAGTCCAATATGACGCAGGTTGCATTATGTTGAACTGATTTGATTAGTCCAATATGACGCAGGTTGCATTATGTTGAACTGATTTGATTAGTCCAATATGACGCAGGTTGCATTATGTTGAACTGATTTGATTAGTCCAATATGACGCAGGTTGCATTATGTTGAACTGATTTGATTAGTCCAATATGACGCAGGTTGCATTATGTTGAACTGATTTGATTAGTCCAATATGACGCAGGTTGCATTATGTTGAACTGATTTGATTAGTCCAATATGACGCAGGTTGCATTATGTTGAACTGATTTGATTAGTCCAATATGACGCAGGTTGCATTATGTTGAACTGATTTGATTAGTCCAATATGACGCAGGTTGCATTATGTTGAACTGATTTGATTAGTCCAATACGACGCAGGTTGCATTATGTTGAACTGATTTGATTAGTCCAATACGACGCAGGTTGCATTATGTTGAACTGATTTGATTAGTCCAATACGACGCAGGTTGCATTATGTTGAACTGATTTGATTAGTCCAATACGACGCAGGTTGCATTATGTTGAACTGATTTGATTAGTCCAATACGACGCAGGTTGCATTATGTTGAACTGATTTGATTAGTCCAATACGACGCAGGTTGCATTATGTTGAACTGATTTGATTAGTCCAATACGACGCAGGTTGCATTATGTTGAACTGATTTGATTAGTCCAATACGACGCAGGTTGCATTATGTTGAACTGATTTGATTAGTCCAATACGACGCAGGTTGCATTATGTTGAACTGATTTGATTAGTCCAATACGACGCAGGTTGCATTATGTTGAACTGATTTGATTAGTCCAATATGACGCAGGTTGCATTATGTTGAACTGATTTGATTAGTCCAATATGACGCAGGTTGCATTATGTTGAACTGATTTGATTAGTCCAATATGACGCAGGTTGCATTATGTTGAACTGATTTGATTAGTCCAATATGACGCAGGTTGCATTATGTTGAACTGATTTGATTAGTCCAATATGACGCAGGTTGCGTTATGTTGAACTGATTTGATTAGTCCAATACGACGCAGGTTGCATTATGTTGAACTGATTTTTTTTCTACCTTTCCTTTAACCCCCCCCCCCCCCCCCCCCCCTACCATTCCTATTTATATATCTCTTAGGATCTGCTACCATTCCTATTTATATATCTCTTAGGATCTGCTACCATTCCTATTTATATATCTCTTAGGATCTGCTACCATATCTGTCCATATACGGTGCATTCGGAAATTATTCAGACACTTTGACGTTTTCCTCATTTTGTTACGTTTCAGCCTTATTCTGAGATGGATGAAATTGTTTAGTTTTTCTTCTCATCCATCTACACACACAATGACGAAGCAATAAACATACACTACCGGTCAAAAGTTTAATAACACCTACTCATTCAAGGGTTTTTCTTTATTTTTACTATTTTCTACATTGTAGTATAATAGTGAAGACATCAAAACTATGAAATAACACTTATGTAATAATTTAGTAACCAAAAAAGTGTTAAACAAATCAAAATATATTTTATATTTGAGATTCTTCAAATAGCCACCCTTTGCCTTGATGACAGCTTTGCACACTCTTGGCATTCTCTCAACCAGCTTCACCTGGAATGCTTTTCCAACAGTCTTGAAGGAGTTCCCACATATGCTGAGCACTTGTTGGCTCCTTCACTCTGCCATCCAACATCCCAAACCATTTCAATTTGGTTGAGGTTGAGGAATTGTGGAGGCCAGGTCATCTGATGCAGCACTCCATCACTCTCCTTTTTGGTAAAATAGCCCTTACACAGCCTGGAGGTGTGTTGGGTCATTGTCCTGTTGAAAAACAAATGATAGTCCCACTAAGCCCAGACCAGATGGGATGGCGTATCGCTGCAGAATGCTGTGGTAGCCATGCTGGGTAAGTGTGCCTTGAATTCTAAATAAATCACATAGAGTGTAACCAGCACAGAACCCCCACACCATAACACCTCCTCCTCCATGCTTTATGGTGGGAACCACACATGCGGAGATAATCCGTTCACCCACACCGCGTCTCACAAAGACACGGCGGTTGGAACCAAAAATCTCCAATTTGGACTCATCAGACCAAATTACAGATTTCCTCTGGTCTAATGTCCATTGCTCGTGTTTCTTGGCCCAAGCAAGTCTCTTCTTCTTGTTGGTGTCCTTTAGTAGTGGTTTCTTTGCAGCAATTCGACCATGAAGGCCTGATTCACGCAGTCTCCTCTGAACAGTTGATGTTGGGATGTGTCTGTGACTTGAATTCTGTGAAGAATTTATTTGGGCTGCAAGCTGAGGCTGGTAACTCTAATGAACTTATCCTCTGCAGCAGAGGTAACTCTGGGTCTTCCTTTCCTATGGTTGTCCTCATGAGAGCAAGTTTCATCATAGCGCTTCATGGTTTTTGCGACTGCACTTGAAGAAACGTTCAAAGTTCTTGAAATGTTCCGGATTGACTGACCTTCATGTCTTAAAGTAATGATGGACTGTCGTTTCTCTTTGCTTATTTGAGCTGTTCTTGCCATAATATGGACTTGGTCTTTTACCAAATAGGGCTATCTTCTGTATACCCCCCTACCTTGTAACAACACAACTGATTGGCTTAAGCGCATTAAGAAGGAAAGAAATTCCACAAATTAACTTTTAAGAAGGCACACCTGTTAATAGAAATGCATTCCAGGTGACTACCTCATGAAGCTGGTTGAGAGAATGCTAAGAGTGTGCAAAGCTGTCATCAAGGCAAAGGGTGGCTACTTGAAGAAAATATAAACTCAACTGAAATATAAAAAATATTTTGATTTGTTTAACACTTTTTGGTTACTACATTATTCCATATGTGTTATGTCATAGTTTTGATGTCTTCACTATTATTCTACAATGTAGAAAATAGTAAAAATAAAGAAAAACCCTTGAATTAGTAGGTGTTCTAAAACCTTTGACCGGTAGTGTGTATATATATAAAATGTACATGTAACAGTATTCAGACCCTTTACTCAGTACTTTGTTGAAGCACCTTTGGCAGCGATTACAGCCTCGAGTCATCTTGGGTATGATGCTACAAGCTTGGCACACCTGTATTTGGGGAGTTTCTCCCATTCTTGTGTTCTTGGGGACCTTCAATGCTGCAAAAATGTTTTCATACCCTTCCCCAGATCTGTGCCTCGACACAATCCTGTCTCGGAGCTCTACGGACAATTCCTTCGACCTCATGGCTTGGTTTTTGCTCTGACATGCACTGTCAACTGTGGGACCTTATATAGACAGGTGTGTGCCTTTCCAAATCATATCCAATCAATTGAATTTACCACAGGTGGACTCCAATCAAGTTGTAGCAACTTCTCAAGGAATATCAACGGAAACAGGATGCACCTTGTCTCAATTTTGAGTCTCATAGCAAAGGGCCTGAATACTTATGTAAATAAGGTATTTCTGTATTTTATGTTTAATAAATGTGGAAACATTTATGAAAACCTGTTTTCTCTTCGTCATTATGGGGTATTGTGTTTAGATTGAAGAGGATTTGTATTTATTTAATCCATTTTAAAATAATGCTGTAACGTAACAAAGTGTGGAAAAAGTTAAGGGATCTGAATACTTTCCGAATGCACTGTAATCTGCTATGTATACTGAACTAAAATATAAACAGTTCTACAGTTTGACCTCTGACTCCATACCCACCCCGCCCGGCCATCTAGATGTGTGAAGGTTAGTGTCTTTTCTATAGGGAAGCTAATGATCCATCATTTATGACATTCCTGGGAGTGTGCAAACTTACATTTTGTATTACCATAGCATTTTTGTATGTTCTCTATAGTTATGTATTTGAAAACCAATTCGGCACATTTGGTAAAAACTCCTGGCAGACTTGAAACAAAATATTGTGTAGTGATGTAATTCTTCACTGGATCAGTCTGAAACGTTGCGCACACACACTGCTGCCATCTGGTGGACAACATCTAAATTACATCTAGAATCCTACATCACTGTCTGGCCTTTCTCTTGCATTTCAAAGATGATGTTTGTATTATCTTTTACTAGATCTAATGTGTTATAGTCTCCTACATTAATTTCACATGTCAACAAACTTCAAAGTGTTTCCTTTCAAAGGATATAAAAAATATGCATATCTTTGCTTCAAGTCCAGAGCTACAGGCAGTTAGATTTGGGTATGTCATTTTAGGTAAATTTTTTACAAAAAGGGTCCAATCCTTAAGAGGTTTTTAAGGTAATAATTATTTGAAGTAAAAGTTGTTGCTTTGTTTGCTGAAACTGTTGCTGGGGAGTGACGTAGTTAACTTTAGCTAGCTAACGTTAGCTTGCTAGCTAACGTTACCTTGGTTAAATGTTTCCTTGTGTGCCTTTTTCTGCAATCATTCTATACATCGTTCTGTTTGTGTCTATCAACGTTGAACATAGGTACTAACTAGCCACCTAGCTAGCTAATGTTCGCTAGCTACATTAGCTAGATATCTAGCTAGGTTAGGCAACGTTTGAACATTGATAGCTAGCTAGCTAGCTCCCGGAGCGAAGAGGCTATCCTGTTAGCTGACCTTAGCTGTCTTTCCACCTGCAGTCAGTCTGTTACTAGGAGGGTGTGTGGATGGTCTTTGCACCTGTAGTCAGTCTGTCTGTTTCATATTCTTGTTTGTGGAGATCCAGTAGGTTAATGTGAACACTACTGACGACTGTATTACAATCATGATGGTAAGGTTGACTTGAGTTAAATATTGTTATATTTTTTATGTTTTGGTATAGTAATAATTTCTGTAATTTGTCTTCTCTGCATTTCAATAGATAAGTTGTTTATGAATTACACAATTGCCAGAAAGTCAGGATAAATCAGGGTATGATTCTGTAACATCAGTCAACAGTCATCTTAGTGCAGAACAACATTGTATGGACACATACAGTTGAAGTCGGAAGTTTACATTCACCTTAGCCACATACATTTAAACTCAGTTTTTCACAATTCCTGACATTTAATCCTAGTAAAAATTCCCGGTCTTAGATCAGTTAGGATCACCACTTTATTTTAAGAATGTAAAATGTCAGAATAATAGTAGAGAGAATGATTTATTTCAGCTTTTATTTCTTTCATCACATTCCCAGTGGGTCAGAAGTTTACATACACTCAATTAGTATTTGGTAGAATAGCCTTTAAATTCCACAATGTTTCTTTAGACCTGCCAAAACAAAATAACACTGAACAAAAATATAAACACAACATGTAAAGTGCTTGTCCCATGTTTCATGACCTGAAATAAAAAATCCCAGAAATGTCCTATATGCAAAAAAAGCTTATTTCTCTCAAATGTTGTGCACATATTAGTTTACATCCCTGTTAGTGAGCATTTCTCCTTTGCCAAGATAATCCCTCCACCTGACAGGTGTGGCATATCAAGAAGCTGATTAAACAGCATGATCATTACACAGGTGCACCTTGTGCTGGAGACAATAACAGGCCACTCTAAAATGTACCGTTTTGTCACTCAACTCAATGCCACAGATGAAGTGCTGAGGAGTATTTCTGTCTGTAATAACACCCTTTTGTGTTGAAAAACTCATTCTGATTGACTGGGCCTGGTTCCCCCGTTGGTGTGCCTGGCTCCCCAGTGGTTGGTCCTATGCCCTCCCAGGCCCACCCATGGCTGTGCCCATGCCCTGTGAAATCCATAGATTAGGTCCTGATGAATTTATTTCAATTGACTGATTTTCTTATATTGTCACGGTTTCGGCCGAGGCTGCTCCTCCTCCTTGCTCGGGCAGGTTTCGGCGGTCGTCGTCCCCGGAGTACTAGCTGCCACCGTTGTATGTTTCATGTTCGTTTGGTTTGGTCTTGATGTTGTACACCTGTGTCTAGTTAGTCCTCATTAGTGTCCTATTTAGTTCTCGTTGTGTGTGTATGGTGTTGTGTGTGATTACGCTTCTGTTTGGTGTTCTGAGCTACGTGTTTCCCTCCGTTGTTTGGAGAGGATTTTCCACATGTTAGTGCGCCTTTTGTTTGACGCCTGTGTGCGCCTTTATTTCGCCTCCGGGCTTGTTGGGCTCGTGTACTACGTGAATATTTCACTAAAGTCTTTTGGACTTAGTTTCTGCGTCCTGCGCTTGATTCCTGCACCACACCCACCTTCAGCACCCGTGACATATATGAACTGTAACCAGGTAGAATTCTTGAAATTGTTGCATGTTAAGTTTATATTTTTGTTCAGTATATATGGCTCATCTACAATAAAAATACCTGACTGTATCAAGTCATCTGATATTGTAAACCATGAAATGTATATGGAAAAACTGAAAACTTAAAAAACTGAATATATAATCCTCTCTGTCTCTATGTGCTGCAGGTAAAATTGGGTTGATGCTGCCTGCGAGCCACCCTTGGGTGTGGGAGGGAAAGATGGATGGAGAGGGGAGAAGGATTAGAGGGATGGAGGGAGAGATGGAGGAAGAGATGGATGGAGAGGGGAGGAGGATTAGATGGATGGAGGGAGAGATGGAGGAAGAGATGGATGGATAGGATCCTATTCCATCCATCTTCATGTTGTTGCTGCTCTGCTGTCCATCCATCTTCATGTTTGCTGAAGTTGCTTCCTATGGTTTGGGGAAAAACAGAACCGTTTCTGGAACGCGTTTCTTTGCCTAGTATCTTTGCATATATTAGAACAGCCCTGCGTTGTGGTGGGTTATTTAAAGAGCCAGTTCTGCTGGGTTAGGCTAAGAGTTAGTGTGTTATTATTGTCCTGAGGTGACAGACAGACATGATATTACTCTCTGTCCCTGTGTGATGCTGCTGTTTCCTCTCCTCCTCTCTCCTCCTTCCTCCTAATCCCTCTCTCCTCTCCACTGTCTCCTCTCCTCCTCTCTCCTCCTTCCTCCTAATCCTCCTCTCCTCTCCACTGTCTCCTCCCTCCGCTCTCCCCTTCCTCCAATCCCTCTCTCCTCATTCCCCCCCTCCTCTCTCCTCTCCACTGTCTCCTCTCCTCCTCTCTCCTCCTTCCTCCTAATCCCTCTCTCCTCTCCACTGTCTCCTCTCCTCCTCTCTCCTCCTTCCTCCTAATCCCTCTCTCCTCTCCACTGTCTCCTCTCCTCCTCTCTCCTCCTTCCTCCTAATCCCTCTCTCCTCTCCACTGTCTCCTCTCCTCCTCTCTCCTCCTTCCTCCTAATCCCTCTCTCCTCTCCACTGTCTCCTCTCCTCCTCTCTCCTCCTTCCTCCTAATCCCTCTCTCCTCTCCTCTCCTCTTCCTCTCCTCCTCTCTCCTCCTTCCTCCTAATCCCTCTCTCCTCTCCACTGTATCCTCTCCTCCTCTCTCCTAATCCCTCTCTCCTCTCCACTGTCTCCTCTCGTCCCTGCTCCTACTTCTGTGCTCTTACCCAGTGTTGTCCTCTTTCTGTGATGTCATAGGTGTGGGCCAGTAACTTCCTGCCTAATGAAGCCTCCCTGTCGGACCGGTGTCAGAGAGAATACCTGAAGACCCACGGAGAACCTCTACTGCTGCAGTACGCTAAGATGGAGGCAGAGAGACAGGTAGGACTACCCTACCCATGAACCTCTACTGCTGCAGTACGCTAAGATGGCGGCAGAGAGATGTAGGACTACCCTACCCATAAACCTCTACTGCTGAAATACGCTAAACTGGTGGCAGACAGGTGGGACTACATTATCCATAAATTGCTACTTCTGCAGTATTCTAAGATGGAGGCAGAGAGACATGTAGGACTACACTACCCATAAACATCTACGGTGCCAGGTAATAACATGGCCATATACACGGAGTACCAGTACTGAGTCAGGGGTACCAGGTAATAACATGGCTATATACAGGGAGTACCAGGTAATAACATGGCTATATACAGGCAGTACCAGTACTGAGTCAGGGGTACCAGGTAATAACATGGCTATATACAGGGAGTACCAGGTAATAACATGGCTATATACAGGCAGTACCAGTACTGAGTCAGGGGTACCAGGTAATAACATGGCTATATACAGGGAGTACCAGGTAATAACATGGCTATATACAGGCAGTACCATACTGAGTCAGGGGTACCAGGTAATAACATGGCTATATACAGGGAGTAACCAGTACTGAGTCAATGTGCAGGGGAACCAGGTAATAACATGGCTATATACAGGGAGTACCAGTACTGAGTCAATGTGCAGGGGAACCAGGTAATAACATGGCTATATACAGGGAGTACCAGTACTGAGTCAATGTGCAGGGGTACCAGGTAATAACATGGCTATATACAGGGAGTACCAGTACTGAGTCAATGTGCAGGGGTACCAGGTAATAACATGGCTATATACAGGGAGTACCAGTACTGAGTCAATGTACAGGGGTACCAGGTAATAACATGGCTATATACAGGGAGTACCAGTACTGAGTCAGGGGTACCAGGTAATAACATGGCTATATACAGGGAGTACCAGTACTGAGTCAATGTGCAGGGGTACCAGGTAATAACATGGCTATATACAGGGAGTACCAGTACTGAGTTCAGGGGTACCAGGTAATAAACATGGCTATATACAGGGAGTACCATAACTGAGTCAGGGTACCAGGTAATAACATGGCTATATACAGGGAGTACCAGTACTGAGTAAGGGGTACCAGGTAATAACATGGCTATATACAGGGAGTACCATACTGAGTCAATGTGCAGGGTACCAGGTAATAACATGGCATATACAGGGAGTACCCAGTATGAGTCAATGTGCAGGGGTACCAGGTAATAACATGGCTATATACAGGGAGTACCAGTAATAACATGGCTATATACAGGGAGTAACCAGGTAATAACATGGCTATATACAGGGAGTACCAGTACTGAGTACGGGGTACTAGGTAGTAACATGGCTTATGAACAGGAGTACCAGTACTGAGTCAATGTGCAGGGGTACCAGGTAATAACATGGCTATATACAGGGAGTACCAGTACTGAGTCAATGTGCAGGGGAACCAGGTAATAACATGACTATATACAGGGAGTACCAGTACTGAGTCAATGTGCAGGGGTACCAGGTAATAACATGGCTATATACAGGGAGTACCAGTACTGAGTCAGGGGTACCAGGTAATAACATGGCTATATACAGGGAGTACCAGTACTGAGTCAGGGGTACCAGGTAATAACATGGCTATATACAGGGAGTACCAGTACTGAGTCAGGGGTACCAGGTAATAACATGGCTATATACAGGGAGTACCAGTACTGAGTCAGGGGTACCAGGTAATAACATGGCTATATACAGGGAGTACCAGTACTGAGTCAGGGGTACCAGGTAATAACATGGCTATATACAGGGAGTACCAGGTAATAACATGGCTATATACAGGGAGTACCAGTACTGAGTCAATGTGCAGGGGAACCAGGTAATAACATGGCTATATACAGGGAGTACCAGTACTGAGTCAATGTGCAGGGGAACCAGGTAATTGAGGTAGCTATGTACAAATAGCTGAGGGTAAAGTGACTAGGCAACAGGAGTAGCAGTGTATGTAATGACTGAAAGTGTGTTTGTGTGTGTGTGGCATCAGTATGAGTGTGTGTGTGTGTGTGTGTGTGTATTGGGGTGTCAGTGTAAGTATGTGTGAGTGTGTGGTAGGGTCCAGTGTGTGGTAGAGTCCAGTGTGTGGGTAGAGTCCAGTGTGTGGTAGAGTCCAGTGTGTGGGTAGAGTCCAGTGTGTGGGTAGAGTCCAGTGTGTGGGTAGAGTCCAGTGTGTGGATAGAGTCCAGTGTGTGGGTAGAGTCCAGTGTGTGGGTAGAGTCCAGTGAGTGGGTAGAGTCCAGTGTGTGGTAGAGTCAGTGCAAGAGATTTAGTTATAACAAGGGTCAATGAAAATAATCCAGGTAGTCATTTGATGAGCTATTTAGCAGTCTTGTTTAGCTATTTAGCAGTCTTGTTTAGCTATTTAGCAGTCTTGTTTAGCAGTCTTGTTTAGCTATTTAGCAGTCTTGTTTAGCAGTCTTGTTTAGCAGTCCTGTTTAGCAGTCTTGTTTAGCAGTCTTGTTAAGCTATTTAGCAGTCTTGTTTAGCTATTTAGCAGTCTTGTTTAGCAGTCTTGTTTAGCTGTTTAGCAGTCTTGTTTAGCTATTTAGCAGTCTTGTTTAGCTATTTAGCAGTCTTGTTTAGCAGTCTTGTTTAGCAGTCTTGTTTAGCTGTTTAGCAGTCTTGTTTAGCTGTTTAGCAGTCTTGTTTAGCTATTTAGCAGTCTTGTTTAGCTATTTAGCAGTCTTGTTTAGCAGTCTTGTTTAGCTGTTTAGCAGTCTTGTTTAGCTATTTAGAAGTCTTGTTTAGCAGTCTTGTTTAGCTGTTTAGCAGTCTTGTTTAGCTGTTTAGCAGTCTTGTTTAGCTATTTAGTAGTCTTGTTTAGCTATTTAGCAGTCTTGTTTATCAGTCTTGTTTAGCTATTTAGCAGTCTTCTTTAGCAGTCTTATGGCTTAGGGGTAGAAGCTGTTCAGGTTCCTGTTGGTTCCAGACTTGCTGCTCCGGTACCGCTTGCCATGCGGTAGCAGAGAGAACTCTATGGCTTGGTTGGCTGGAGCCTTCCTCTGACACCGCCTGGAATAGAGGTCATGGATGGCAGGGAGCTCGGCCCCAGTGATGATTGGGTGCCTTGCAGTTGCCGTACCAGGCGGTGATCCAGCCAGTCAAGATGCTTTCCATGGTGCAGCTGTAGAACTTTCTGAGGATCTGCGGGCCCATGCCAAATATTTTCAGCCTCCTGAGGTGGAAGAGGCGTTGTCGTGTCTTCTTTACGACTGCGTGTGTGTGTGGACCATGTTCATTCCTTAGTGATGTGGCACCGAGGAACTTGAAGCTCTCGACCCGCTCCACTACACACCATGGATGTGGATGGAGCGGGTTCTCCCCTCCGTTGACATGGGAGGAAGTAGTGGTGGCACAGCCTCCCTGCCCTTCTGATTTACCTGCCCTTCTACTGTGAGCAATATGGTAGTGGTGGCACAGCCTCCCTGCCCTTCTACTGTGAGCAATATGGTAGTGGTGGCACAGCCTCCCTGCCCTTCTGATTTACCTGCCCTTCTACTGTGAGCAATATGGTAGTGGTGGCACAGCCTCCCTGCCCTTCTGATTTACCTGCCCTTCTACTGTGAGCAATATGGTAGTGGTGGCACAGCCTCCCTGCCCTTCTACTGTGAGCAATATGGTAGTGGTGGCACAGCCTCCCTGCCCTTCTACTGTGAGCAATATGGTAGTGGTGGCACAGCCTCCCTGCCCTTCTACTGTGAGCAATATGGTAGTGAGGCATGAGGCTCATCAGGAGTAGACAGACATTACCGTCCCCTAATGGACTGCAATGACTTGACTCTGTGTAATCATGCAGAGAGAACACTAACAGCACCAACCTAAAACGACACACCCTGCTAATTAAGTATGCTACACATTAGACATGTTGGGTAACTGGCTATTAGCTAATATCAATTCACAGGGTCATTTGGTGAATTACACTCCAGCTAAGAATAAACAAAACATCTTCTCTGGCTGTTCTTCGTTGCTAAAACTGAACTCAAACGTCTCAAATATAATTGTCTCAAATGTAATTACCAAAAGGATTCCAACACTCCCGCTCACGATCATTCTTCTCAGATTAACGTACTCAATACACCGTCATACAGGTTGAACTAATAGTACTAATAGTAAAGTAGGCTGAGCTGTGGTAGTACTAATACTAATAGTAAAGTAGTATGTGCTGTGGTAGTACTAATACTAATAGTAAAGTAGGCTGTGCTGTGGTAGTACTAATACTAATAGTAAAGTAGGCTGAGCTGTGGTAGTACTAATACTAATAGTAAAGTAGGCTGAACTGTGGTAGTACTAATACTAATAGTAAAGTAGTATGTGCTGTGGTAGTACTAATACTAATAGTAAAGTAGGCTGAGCTGTGGTAGTACTAATACTAATAGTAAAGTAGGCTGAGCTGTGGTAGTACTAATACTAATAGTAAAGTAGGATGTGCTGTGGTAGTACTAATACTAATAGTAAAGTAGGCTGAGCTGTGGTAGTACTAATAATAATAGTAAAGTAGGCTGAGCTGTGGTAGTAGTAATACTAATAGTAAAGTAGGCTGAGCTGTGGTAGTACTAATACTAATAGTAAAGTAGGCTGAGCTGTGGTAGTACTAATACTAATAGTAAAGTAGGCTGAGCTGTGGTAGTAGTAATACTAATAGTAAGTAGGATGTGCTCTGGTAGGACTAATACTAATAGTAAAGTAGGATGTGCTGTGGTAGTACTAATACTAATAGTAAAGTAGGATGTGATGTGGTAGTACTAATACTAATAGTAAAGTAGGATGTGCTGTGGTAATAGTAAAGTAGGCTGAGCTGTGGTAGTACTAATAGTAAAGTAGGCTGAGCTGTGGTAATAGTAAAGTAGGCTGAGCTGTGGTAGTACTAATACTAATAGTAAAGTAGGCTGAGCTGTGGTAATACTAATAGTAAAGTAGGCTGAGCTGTGGTAGTACTAATACTAATAGTAAAGTAGGCTGCTGTGGTAGTACTATACTAATAGTAAAGTAGGATGATGCTGTGGTAGTACTAATACTAATAGTAAAGTAGAGTGAGTGTGCTATAGTAAGGAGCTTTAGACATACTAATAGTAAAGTAGGTGAGCTGTGGTAGTACTAATATATAGGTAAGTGTATGTGATGTGGTAGTACTAATAGTAAAGTAGGATGAGCTGTGGTAGACTAATACTAATGTAAAGTAGGCTGAGCATGTGTAGTAATAGTAAAGTAGGCTGAGCTGTGAGTATAGTACTAATACTATAGTAAAGTAGGCTGAGCTGTGGTAGTACTAATACTATGTAAAGTAGGCTGAGCTGTGGTAGTAGTCAGTATACTAATAGTAAAGTAGGCTGTGCTGTGGAATATATAGTAAAGTAGGCTGAGCTGTGTATATACTATAGTAAAGTAGGCTGAGCTGTGGTAATACTAATAGTAAAGTAGGCTGAGTGTGTAATAATAGTAAAGTAGGCTGAGCTGTGGTAAGTACTAATAATAGTTAAAAAGTAGGCTGGCTGTGGTATAATAGTAAATAGGTAGGTAAGTGGCTGGTAGATATACTAATAGTAAAGTAGGCTGTGCTGTGGTAGTACTAATACTAATAGTAAAGTAGGCTGAGCTGTGGTAGTACTAATACTAATAGTAAAGTAGGCTGAGCTGTGGTAATACTAATAGTAAAGTAGGCTGAGCTGTGGTAATACTAATAGTAAAGTAGGCTGTGCTGTGGTAATACTAATAGTAAAGTAGGCTGAGCTGTGGTAGTACTAATAGTAAAGTAGGCTGAGCTGTGGTATACTAATAGTAAAGTAGGCTGAGCTGTGGGTACTAATAGTAAAGTAAGTAGATGTAGCTGGTGGTAGTACTAATACTAATAGTAAAGTAGGCTGAGCTGTGGTAGTACTAATACTAATAGTAAAGTAGGCTGAGCTGTGGTAGTACTATACTAATAGTAAAGTAGGCTGTGCTGTGGTAGTACTATACTAATAGTAAAGTAGGCTGAGCTGTGGTATACTAATAGTAAAGTAGGCTGAGCTGTGTAGTATAATACTAATAGTAAAGTAGGCTGAGCTGTGGTACAATACTAATAGTAAAGTAGGCTGTGCTGTGGTAATAGTAAAGTAGGCTGAGCTGTGGTAGTACTAATACTAATAGTAAAGTAGGCTGAGCTGTGGTAGTACTAGTACTAATAGTAAAGTAGGCTGAGCTGTGGTAGTACTAATACTAATAGTAAAGTAGGCTGTGCTGTGGTAGTACTAATACTAATAGTAAAGTAGGCTGAGCTGTGGTAGTACTAATACTAATAGTAAAGTAGGCTGAGCTGTGGTAGTACTAATACTAATAGTAAAGTAGGCTGAGCTGTGGTAGTACTAATACTAATAGTAAAGTAGGCTGAGCTGTGGTAATAGTAAAGTAGGCTGAGCTGCGAGCTCTCTCTTTCTACAGGAGATATAGGGTTCTGATCTCTGTGACGCAGGCTGTGAGATACCGAACCACGGCTACTTTAATATTCCATCAGATCCCACCAGCTCTGTGTTTATCAGATCAGAGTGAGTCCCAAATGGCACCCTATTCCCTATGTAGTGCACTACTTTTGACCAGAGCCCTATGGGATACAGACAGTGAATCTAAAGTATTTTCATCTGTGTAGTGGGCGAGGTCATGGAACCAAGGGCTTGTTACAGGCCAGGCTGTCAGACCTGTCAAAGCCTTGTTACAGGCCAGGCTGTCAGAACTTTCAAAGCCTTGTTATAAACCAGCTGTTCAACAACATATTCTCTATTGACTGGAGGATGATCATCTGTATAGTAGCCGGGGAGACTGGAGAGGAGAAGGGGAGTGAATGAAGAGGGTTGAAGTACCGGAGAAACGGGTTAAGTGCTCTCTCTGTTTAATGGTATTAGAATAACACTGACAATATCAAATCAAATCAAATGTTATTTGTCACATGCGCCGAATACAACAGGTGTGCCTCACAGTGAAATGCTCAGTTACAAGCCCTTAACCAGTAATGCAGTGTTAAGAAATACCCAATATAATCACACACAAATACTATAGAAAATAATACGAAATAAAAGTAACAAATAATTAAAGAGAAGCAGTAAAAATAACAGTAGCGAGGCTATATACAGGGGGTACCGGTACAGAGTCAATGTGCAGGGGCACCGGTTAGTCAAGGTAATTGAGGTAATATGTACAAGTAGGTAGAGTTATTAAAGTGACTATACATAGATAATAAACAGAGAATAGCAGCAGTGTAAAAGAGGGGAGGAATGCTAATAGTCTTGGTAGCCATTTGATTAGATGTTCAGGAGTCTTATGGCTTGGGGGTAGAAGCTGTTTAGAAGCCTCTTGGACCTAGACTTGGCGCTCCGTTACCGTTTGCTGTGCGGTAGCAGAGATAACAGTCTATGACTAGGGTGGCTGGAGTCTTTGACAATTTTCTAGGGCCTTCCTCTGACACCGCCTGGTATAGAGGTCCTGGATAGCAGGAAGCTTGGCTCCAGTGTTGTACTGGGCCGTACGCACTACCCTCTGTAGTGCCTTGTGGTCGGAGGCCGAGCAGTTGCCATACCAGGCAGTGATGCAACCAGTCAGGATGCTCTCGATGGTGCAGCTGTATAACTTTTTGAGGATCTGAGGACCCATGCCAAATCTTTTCAGTCTCCTTAGGGGGAATAGGTTTTGTCGTGCCCTCTTCACGACTGTCTTGGTGTGTTTGGACCATGATAGTTTGTTGGTGATGTGGACACCAAGGAACTTGAAGCTCTCAACCTGTTCCACTACAGCCCGATCGATGAGAATGGGGGCGTGCTCAGTCCTCATCTTTTTCCTGTAGTCCACAATCATCTCCTTTGTCTTGATCACATTGAGGGAGAGGTCCAGCCAAAAATCATTTAGCTATTTCATAAGGTCAGACCAAGGATAATTTTGCTATTTCACTTTGAATTTTAAGTATATATTTTTGTATATATTTTTTTATATTAGATGAAGATTTATTTTTGGACATTCTGCTATTAGCCCATACAAACACATTGAATAACAGATTCACTACATGGAACAACAGATAGTCCCCCCCAATAAATCTGAGATATAAATTCAAGAAACATGTTAATATTATTTTTTTATTTTTTTTGTCACTAAACATTCTCCGTATACAGTTCCAGTCAAAAGTTTGGACACACCTACTCATTCCAGGGTTTTTCTTTATTTTTACTATTTTATACTTTGAAGAATCTCAAATATAAAATATATTTTGATTTGTTTAACAATTTTTTGGTTACTACATGATTCAATATGTGTTATTTCATAGTTGTGATGTCTTCACTATTATTCTACAATGTAGAAAATAGTAAAAATAAAGAAAAACCTTTGAATGAGTAGGTCTGTCCAAACTTTTGACTGGTAGTGTATATTGAGTATAATTGTATATTTATGTTGTATTATACAGGGCACATCTGGAAAAGAGACCTAGGTCTCAATATCTGTTCCCTGTTAAAATAAAGGTTCAATAAAATAAAATAAAATGTTTCCCACCATAACATCTTTCCCATGCTAAATGAGGATAGTGGGGCTGTATGGAGAACAGGTTGGGATAGTCAAATCAAATCAAGCTTTATTTATATAGCACATTTCAGACATGAATGCAACACAATGAAAAACAATGAAAATAGGAACTGAAATATTTACAAACATGAAGAATAAAAAACTAAAGAATAAAACTGAACGACTAAAAAGCACTGTAAGGAAAAGCAAAGCTAAAAAGGTGTGTTTTAAGATCTCTGTTAAATGTGTCCCCAGTTTCAGCCCCCCTCAGGTTCTCTGGAAGGCTATTCTAGAGGCTGGGGGCATAGTAACTAAAGGCTGCCTCTCCATGCCTCTTGGTCCTAGGCTTTGGGATAGTTAAAAGACCAGTGCCAGAGGACCTGAGGGACCTACTGGGTACATAACTTAAAAGCATGTCTGACATGTACTGGGGTGCACAATCTTGGATTGATTTAAAAACCAAAAGAAAAATCTTTAAATGTATTCTAAACTCACAGGCAGCCAGTGCAGAGACTTTAAAACCGGTGTAACGTGTGCTCTCCGTCTGGTCTTGGTCAGTACCCGTGCTGCAGCATTCTGTATGTTTTGCAGTTGACCAATGGCTTTCTGGGGTAGACCAGACAGGAGAGCATTACAGTAGTCAAGCCTGCTTGTAATAAAAGCATGGATGAGTCTCTCTGTATCAGCCTGAGAGAGAAACGGCTGCACCTTGGCAATGTTTCTCAGGTGGGAAAAAGCTGTTTTGGTCACATTCCTAATGCGTGATTCTAAATTGAGTTCAGAATCTAAAATAACACCTGGGTTTTTACCTGGTGTTTTATCTTTATTGCCTGTGAATTATAATGTGCGGCCAGATTCTCTCTCTGTGCTTTGGCTCCAACAATAAGTACCTCGGTCTTGTCTTGATTTAGCTGGAGGAAGTTGTGAGCCATCCAAGTATTTAAATCACTAATACAGTCTAATAATGGATCTGTGTAGCTAAAATCCTCTGGTGACACAGAACTGTGTAGTTGTGTATCATCTGCGTAGGACCTAAATCAATTTAGAACTGGACCAGATAGGCCAACCCACCTCTCCTGTCTGTCCAGAAGGACATCATGGTCAACAGAGGCCAACCCACCTCTCCAGTCTGTCCAGAAGGACATCATGGTCAACAGAGGCCAACCACCTCTCCAGTCTGTCCAGAAGGACATCGTGGTCAACAGAGGCCAACCCACCTCTCCAGTCTGTCCAGAAGGACATCATGGTCAACAGAGGTCAACCACCTCTCCAGTCTGTCCAGAAGGACATCATGGTCAACAGAGGCCAACCACCTCTCCAGAAGGACATCATGGTCAACAGAGGCCAACCCACCTCTCCTGTCTGTCCAGAAGGACATCATGGTCAACAGAGGTCAACCACCTCTCCAGAAGGACATCATGGTCAACAGAGGCCAACCACCTCTCCAGTCTGTCCAGAAGGACATCATGGTCAACAGAGGTCAACCCACCTCTCCTGTCTGTCCTGAAGGACATCATGGTCAACAGAGGTCAACCCACCTCTCCAGTCTGTCCAGAAGGACATCATGGTCAACAGAGGCCAACCCACCTCTCCAGTCTGTCCAGAAGGACATCATGGTCAACAGAGGCCAACCACCTCTCTAGTCTGTCCAGAAAGACATCATGGACAACAGAGGTCAACCACCTCTCCTGTCTGTCCAGAAGGACATCATGGTCAACAGAGGCCAACCACCTCTCCTGTCAGTCCAGAAGGACATCATGGTCAACAGAGGCCAACCCACCTCTCCAGAAGGACATCATGGTCAACAGTGTCAAATGCAGCCTGTGTTTGTTTTACCACTTTAACTAAGGCTGTCTCTGTGCTGTGGTTGGCCCGAAACCAGATTGGCATTTTTCAAAAATACTGTTGCCCTCAGTAATGAGGTCATTCACGAGAATGGTTTTACTAGTGATTGCTCTAACATTTAAAAGTGCCATATTCAATGAGTGTGGGCCACTCTGCCCCTGGGGCATCTGCCTTCCAGGAAACCAATGGAGTAACAACCAAATTATTAATGTTACAACCACGTTTTCTGACAGCCTCCAATCTATCTGAATGGTAGGAGATGACAGTTAATGGAACATTAAATTAAGTTACTCACAATAACCATAGTGCCATTTCTACACAGGAGTTGATATGGTTTCCAAGTCCTCTGTTGGTTATTCTGTCCATCAGTCTCTAAAACAGTTTGATGTTGCTGGAAATAATCCTGGAACCGCTGCGGTTAGGGTGAATCCCGTCTTTTAAAAAGTGCTGGTTGCTCCCACAGCAAATCAAAGTTGTCACATAAAGAGACATTCCTGTCGTTGCTAAGTTGCTTCAGGTACTCGTTTAGGGCAAAGAGTGGGCTGAAACGTTCCGAACCCCTTCGGTAGCATGGGAGGGGGCCAGAGATGTGCTGGCGAGGGTCTTTAAAACATGTTTGTAGTCCTCCCTCAGTTCCCAAGATCGCCTAAAACCAAGGGGGTTAAAACCTACGTGAGGGACGATGGTGTCGGTAGTGGAGTAGTCTTCCAGAACCGTGGACAGGAGGGAGATCAGGTCATGGACACGGGCTCCTGGGTGACAGAGGACCTTGGTCGGTCCACAGACCGTAGGCAGGCCCAAATCTCTCACCATCGAGCTGCCCACAATGATGGTGGTAGTGATGGAATCTGACGGGGAAACGACCTGCTGAACTGTGGTGGCCGTGGGGGAGGGTGTCACTGGGTGGCCGTGGGGGAGGGTGTCACTGGGGGAGGGTGTCACTGGGGGAGGGTGTCACTGGGGGAGGGTGTCACTGGGGGAGGGTGTCACTGGGTGGCCGTGGGTGAGGGTGTCACTGGGTGGCCGTGGAGGAGGGTGTCACTGGGTGGCCGTGGGGAGGGTGTCACTGGGCGGCCGTGGGTGAGGGTGTCACTGGGTGGCCGTGGAGGAGGGTGTCACTGGGCGGCCGTGGGGAGGGTGCCACTGGGTGGCCGTGGAGGAGGGTGTCACTGGGTGGCCGTGGAGGAGGGTGTCACTGGGTGGCCGTGGGGAGGGTGTCACTGGGCGGCCGTGGGTGAGGGTGTCACTGGGTGGCTGTTGGTATACACCCAGGATCCGTGCTGACTCCTGGGGCTGGTAGGTCCTTCTCGTATAATGGTAGTACAGTGTTACACTGGTACAGTATTATAGTGGTATAATGGTAGTACAGTATTACAGTGGTATAATGGTAGTACAGTATTACAGTGGTATAATGGTAGTATAGTGGTATAGTATTATAGTGGTATAATGGTAGTATAGTTGTATAGTATTATAGTGGTATAATGGAGGTACAGTACATTTTTACAGCATCATATTATTATAAAGATAGTACAGTGGTCCAGTATTATAGCACGATATTATGGCTGACCCTGTACAACAACACATTACTATGGCTGACCCTGTACAACAACACGTTACTATGGCTGACCCTGTACAACAACACGTTACTATGGCTGACCCTGTACAACAACACGTTACTATGGCTGACCCTGTACAACAACACGTTACTATGGCTGACCCTGTACAACAACACGTTACTATGGCTGACCCTGTACAACAACACGTTACTATGGCTGACCCTGTACAACAACACGTTACTATGGCTGACCCTGTACAACAACACGTTACTATGGCTGACCCTGTACAACAACACGTTACTATGGCTGACCCTGTACAACAACACGTTACTATGGCTGACCCTGTACAACAACACGTTACTATGGCTGACCCTGTACAACAACACGTTACTATGGCTGACCCTGTACAACAACACATTACTATGGCTGACCCTGTACAACAACACATTACTATGGCTGACCCTGTACAACAACACATTACTATGGCTGACCCTGTACAACAACACGTTACTATGGCTGACCCTGTACAACAACACGTTACTATGGCTGACCCTGTACAACAACACGTTACTATGGCTGACCCTGTACAACAACACATTACTATGGCTGACCCTGTACAACAACACGTTACTATGGCTGACCCTGTACAACAACACGTTACTATGGCTGACCCTGTACAACAACACGTTACTATGGCTGACCCTGTACAACAACACATTACTATGGCTGACCCTGTACAACAACACATTACTATGGCTGACCCTGTACAAACAACCATTACTATGGCTGACCCTGTACAACAACACATTACTATGGCTGACCCTGTACAACAACACATTACTATGGCTTGACCCTGTACAACAACACATTACTATGGCTGACCCTGTACAACAACACATTACTATGGCTGACCCTGTACAACAACACATTACTATGGCTGACCCTGTACAACAACACATTACTATGGCTGACCCTGTACAACAACACATTACTATGGCTGGCCCTGTACAACAACACATTACTATGGCTGACCCTGTACAACAACACTTGTCCAGTGTGTGACAATACATATGTTTTTGTCTTTTTTGTTGTTGTCTGTCCTGTCTGTCCTGTCTGTCCTGTCTGTCCTGTCTGTCCTGTGTGTCCTGTCTGTCCTGTCTGTCCTGTCTGTCCTGTCTGTCCTGTCTGTCCTGTCTGTCCTGTCGTCCTGTCTGTCCTGTCTGTCCTGTCTGTCCTGTCTGTCCTGTGTGTCCTGTGTGTCCTGTGTGTCCTGTCTGTCCTGTCTGTCCTGTCTGTCCTGTCTGTCCTGTCTGTCCTGTCTGTCCTGTCTGTCCTGTGTGTCCTGTCTGTCCTGTCTGTCCTGTGTGTCCTGTGTTGCTGTGGTGTTTCTAATCAGGTATTGGCTGGCTGGTTAATATGAGTGTTTCCTTTGTTATCATAGCTGTAACACTGTTCTCAACAGCACTCACCCCTTACACATGCTGAACTGGTCTGTGTTTCTGTCTCCTCTGGACTGTTGCTGCTTGTTGAGTCTCACTGTTTTCTCTATTTACCACAGAAAGGATGGAATATTGATTGACTCTCTCTCCTCGCTCTCCTTATCTCTCTTTCTCCTCTCTCTCTCTTCTCTCTCTCATTATCTCTCTCTCCATCTCCCTCTCTCTCTCTCTCTCTCTTCTCTCTCCTATCTCTCTCTCCCCTCTCTCTCTCCTCTCTCTCTCTCTCTCTCTCTCTTCTCTCTCTCTCTCTCTCTCTCTCGCTCTCTCTCTCTCTCTCTCTCTCTCTCTCTCTCTCTCCAGGAGCGTGTGGTGGTGCAGAATGCTGATTGGCTGGCTGTGGTTCCATACTGGGCCACCTGGCCGTTCCAGACGTTGCTGTTACCCCGGAGACATGTCCAGAGACTGACTAACCTCACCGCCCAGGAGAGAGAGGGTACGACCTCTGATCTCACTCTTAACCCTGACATCACTGTAACCTACTGCATTAATCCCTTGACCCTCACAACTCAACTCTCTTACAGTTCACTATGTCACCCTGACCTTTACCCCCACAAACCCCTCGCTCTACCATCCCTGGTGAAACCCCCTCCTCCTCTGAAACAACAGGTCATAGCTGTGTAGTAGGGATTTAATATGGGTAGCCAGGATCCTGGGACAATCCCTCCTCCTCTGAAACAACAGGTCGTAGCTGTGCAGTGAAAGGTATGAAGTTATCCTCATAAGAGTAAGACTGTCAGGTTGTGTTGTCTCTGGCCCTGTTTACACCCTGAGCCCTGTTTATACCCTGAGCCCTGTTTATACCCTGAGCCCTGTTTATACCATGAGTCCTGTTTACACCCTGAGCCCTGTTTACACCCTGAGCCCTGTTTACACCCTGAGTCCTGTTTATACCTTGAGCCCTGTTTACACCCTGAGCCCTGTTTACACCCTGAACCCTGTTTACACCCTGAGCCCTGTTTACACCCTGAGCCCTGTTTACACCCTGAGCCCTGTTTACACCCTGAGCCCTGTTTACACCCTGAGCCCTGTTTACACCCTGAGCCCTGTTTACACCCTGAGCCCTGTTTACACCCTGAGCCCTGTTTACACCCTGAGCCCTGTTTACACCCTGTCCTCCTCCTCCTGTGTCTCCTGTCCTCCTCCTCCTGTGTC
>LR778261.1:2072027-2134527 GCA_902810595.1 Coregonus sp. 'balchen'
TACTACTATGTAAATGAACGTGTACCAGATAGCTCCAGGTGGTATAGTAAGTATTACTATGTAAATGAACGTGTACCAGATAGCTCCAGGCGGTATAGTAAGTACTAATATGTAAATGAACGTGTACCAGATAGCTCCAGGCGGTATAGTAAGTACTACTATGTAAATGAACGTGTACCAGATAGCTCCAGGCGGTATAGTAAGTATTACTATGTAAATGAACGTGTACTAGATAGCTCCAGGTGGTATAGTAAGTACTACTATGTAAATGAACGTGTACCAGATAGCTCCAGGCGGTATAGTAAGTACTACTATGTAAATGAATGTGTACCAGATAGCTCCAGGCGGTATAGTAATTGCTACTATGTAAATGAACGTGTACCAGATAGCTCCAGGCGGTATAGTAAGTACTACTATGTAAATGAACGTGTACCAGATAGCTCCAGGCGGTATAGTAAGTACTACTATGTAAATGAACGTGTACCAGATAGCTCCAGGCGGTATAGTAAGTACTACTATGTAAATGAACGTGTACCAGATAGCTCCAGGCGGTATAGTAAGTACTACTATGTAAATGAACGTGTACCAGATAGCTCCAGGCGGTATAGTAATTGCTACTATGTAATGAACGTGTACCAGATAGCTCCAGGCGGTATAGTAAGTACTACTATGTAATGAACGTGTTACCAGATAGCTCCAGGCGGTATAGTAAGTATTACTATGTAAATGAACGTTGTACCAGATAGCTCCAGGCGGTATAGTAAGTACTACTATGTAAATGAACGTTGTACCAGATAGCTCCAGGCGGTATAGTAAGTACTACTATGTAAATGAACGTGTACCAGATAGCTCCAGGCAGTATAGTAAGTACTACTATGTAAATGAACGTGTACCAGATAGCTCCAGGTGGTATAGTAAGTATTACTATGTAAATGAACGTGTACCAGATAGCTCCAGGGGTATAGTAAGTACTACATAGTAACTGAATGTGTACCAGATAGCTCCAGGCGGTATAGTAAGTACTACTATGTAATGAACGTGTACCAGATAGCTCCAGGCGGTATAGTAAGTACTACTATGTAAATGAACGTGTATCCAGATAGCTCCAGGTGGTATAGTAAGTACTACTATGTAAATTAACGTGTACCAGATAGCTCCAGGCGGTATAGTAAGTACTACTATGTAAATGAACGTGTACTAGATAGCTCCAGGCGGTATAGTAAGTACTACTATGTAAATGAACGTGTACCAGATAGCTCCAGGCGGTATAGTAAGTACTACTATGTAAATGAACGTGTACCAGATAGCTCCAGGTGGTATAGTAAGTACTACTATGTAAATGAACGTGTACCAGATAGCTCCAGGCGGTATAGTAAGTACTACTATGTAAATGAACGTGTACCAGATAGCTCCAGGCGGTATAGTAAGTACTACTATGTAAATGAATGTGTACCAGATAGCTCCAGGCGGTATAGTAATTGCTACTATGTAAATGAACGTGTACCAGATAGCTCCAGGCGGTATAGTAAGTACTACTATGTAAATGAACGTGTACCAGATAGCTCCAGGCGGTATAGTAAGTACTACTATGTAAATGAACGTGTACTAGATAGCTCCAGGCAGTATAGTAAGTACTACTATGTAAATGAACGTGTACCAGATAGCTCCAGGCGGTATAGTAAGTACTACTATGTAAATGAACGTGTACTAGATAGCTCCAGGTGGTTTAGTAAGTACTACTATGTAAATGAACGTGTACCAGATAGCTCCAGGCGGTATAGTAAGTACTACTATGTAAATGAACGTGTACCAGATAGCTCCAGGCGGTATAGTAAGTACTACTATGTAAATGAACGTGTACCAGATAGCTCCAGGCGGTATAGTAAGTACTACTATGTAAATGAACGTGTACTAGATAGCTCCAGGTGGTATAGTAAGTACTACTATGTAAATGAACGTGTACCAGATAGCTCCAGGTGGTATAGTAAGTATTACTATGTAAATGAACGTGTACCAGATAGCTCCAGGCGGTATAGTAAGTACTACTATGTAAATGAATGTGTACCAGATAGCTCCAGGCGGTATAGTAATTGCTACTATGTAAATGAACGTGTACCAGATAGCTCCAGGCGGTATAGTAAGTACTACTATGTAAATGAACGTGTACCAGATATTTCCAGGCGGTATAGTAAGTACTACTATGTAAATGAACGTGTACCAGATAGCTCCAGGCGGTATAGTAAGTATTACTATGTAAATGAACGTGTACCAGATAGCTCCAGGCGGTATAGTAAGTACTACTATGTAAATGAACGTGTACCAGATAGCTCCAGGCGGTATAGTAAGTACTACTATGTAAATGAACGTGTACCAGATAGCTCCAGGCGGTATAGTAAGTGCTACTATTTATCTGAATGTGTACTAGATACAGTGGGGAGAACAAGTATTTGATACACTGCCGATTTTGCAGGTTTTCCTACTTACAAAGCATGTAGAGGTCTGTAATTTTTATCATAGGTACACTTCAACTGTGAGAGACGGAATCTAAAACAAAAATCCAGAAAATCACATTGTATGATTTTTAAGTAATTAATTTGCATTTTATTGCACGACATAAGTATTTGATACATCAGAAAAGCAGAACTTAATATTTGGTACAGAAACCTTTGTTTGCAATTAAGAGATCATACGTTTCCTGTAGGTCTTGACCAGGTGTGCACACTGCAGCAGGGATTTTGGCCCACTCCTCCATACAGACCTTCTCCAGATTTTTCAGGTTTCGGGGCTGTCGCTGGGCAATACGGACTTTCAGCTCCCTCCAAAGATTTCCTATTGGGTTCAGGTCTGGAGACTGGCTAGGCCACTCCTTAGTTACCCTGGCTGTATGTTTCGGGTCGTTGTCATGCTGGAAGACCCAGCCACGACCCATCTTCAATGCTCTTACTGAGGGAAGGAGGTTGTTGGCCAAGATCCATCCGCCCCTCAATACGGTGCAGTCGTCCTGTCCCCTTTGCAGAAAAGCATCCCCAAAGAATGATGTTTCCACCTCCATGCTTCACGGTTGGGATGGTGTTCTTGGGGTTGTACTCATCCTTCTTCTTCCTCCAAACACGGCGAGTGGAGTTTAGACCAAAAAGCTATATTTTTGTCTCATCAGACCACATTACCTTATCCTATTCCTCCTCTGGATCATCCAGATGGTCATTGGCACAATTCAGACGGGCCTGGACATGCACTGGCTTGAGCAGGGGGACATTGCGTGCGCTGCAGGATTTTAATCCATGACGGCGTAGTGTGTTACTAATGGTTTTCTTTGAGACTGTGGTCCCAGCTCTCTTCAGGTCATTGACCAGGTCCTGCCGTGTAGTTCTGGGCTGATCCCTCACCTTCCTCATGATCATTGATGCCCCACGAGGTGAGATCTTGCATGGAGCCCCAGACCGAGGGTGATTGACCGTCATCTTGAACTTCTTCCATTTTCTAATAATTGCGCCAACAGTTGTTGCCTTCTCACCAAGCTGCTTGCCTATTGTCCTGTAGCCCATCCCAGCCTTGTGCAGGTCTACAATTTTATCCCTGATGTCTTTACACAGCTCTCTGGTCTTGGCCATTGTGGAGAGGTTGGAGTCTGTTTGATTGAGTGTGTGGACAGGTGTCTTTTATACAGGTAACAAGTTCAAACAGGTGCAGTTAATACAGGTAATGAGTGGAGAACAGGAGGGCTTCTTAAAGAAAAACTAACAGGTCTGTGAGAGCCGGAATTCTTACTGGGTAGTAGGTGATCAAATAATTATGTCACGCAATAGAATGCAAATTAATTACTTAAAAATCATACAATGTGATTTTCTGGATTTTTGTTTTAGATTCCGTCTCTCACAGTTGAAGTGTACCTATCTTAATAATTACAGAACTCTACATGCTTTGTAAGTAGGAAAACCTGCAAAATCGGCAGTGTATCAAATACTTGTTCTCCCCACTGTAGCTCCAGCTTTTTTAGTCTGAACTCTCTCTTTCTCACTCTTTCTGTTCCAGGACTGGCCTCCATTATGAAGAGACTCCTGACTAAATATGATAACCTGTTTCAGATCTCCTTCCCCTACTCCACGGGCTGGCATGGTAAGAGAGAAACACCTCTCAGAAACAATATGATGAAACAAAATTAAACTGGCAAAGACGTCTTTGCTATTATTTTTTCTAGATTATAACAGAATAACATTATAACAGTCAAATTGCTTGGAGGGAATTATCTTGCTTCTTGAAAATGTGTGCATTAGAAGTTGCTATGTGTTTTCAAAATTCACAGATAAATTGGTCTACATGAAAAACTAAAGGCATGGAAACCGTACATGACTTGGTAACAGGAAATACGTTTATTTCCATGACAGAATTAAAAAGCAATTTTGGACTGACAAATATAGATATCTTCAAATACATGCAACTTAAAAGTTTCATATCAAGATATGTATGTAATCTTGAGTGTAATCTTGAGGGAATCCTATTTGAGTCAGAAAATCATATTGATATGATAGGTGAGATATACCAAGCCTTGCAGAGAGCAGAGAGCCGATCCAACTGACAATCTATTGGAAAAATATATCAACTACTGGAACCAAGACTTAAATAACTGATATTGGCATTGAGGCTATCGGCTATCATTCTACTGTAGGCTATATATATATATACTATCATACTACTGTAGAGTATCTACTATCATCCTACTGTAGGCTATATATATACTATCAACCTACTGTAGGTTATATATATATATATATACTATCATCCTACTGTAGGGTATCTACTATCATCCTACTGTAGGCTATATATCTATCGGCTATCATCCTACTGTAGAGTATCTACTATCATCCTACTGTAGGTTATATATATATATATATATATATATATATATATATATACTATCATCCTACTGTAGAGTATCTACTATCATCCTACTGTAGGCTATATATATACTATCATCCTACTGTAGGCTATATATATACTATCATCCTACTGTAGGTTATATATATATATACTATCAACCTACTGTAGGGTATCTACTATCATCCTACTGTAGGCTATATATCTATCGGCTATCATCCTACTGTAGAGTATCTACTATCATCCTACTGTAGGCTATATATCTATCGGCTATCATCCTACTATAGGATATCTATCGGCTATAATCCTACTGTGGGATATCTATCGGCTATCATTCTACTGTAGGCTATATATATATCGGCTATCATCCTACTGTAGGATATCTATCGGCTATCATTCTACTGTAGGCTATATATATATATATACTATCATCCTACTGTAGAGTATCTACTATTATCATACTGTAGGTTATATACATACTATCATCCTACTGTAGAGTATCTACTATCATCCTACTGTAGGCTATATATATACATACTATCATCCTACTGTAGGCTATATATCTATCGGCTATCATCCTACTGTAGGTTATCTATCGGCTATCATCCTACTGTAGGTTATATATATAGTATCATCCTACTGTAGGCTATATACAGTGGGGGAAAAAAGTATTTAGTCAGCCGCCAATTGTGCAAGTTCTCCCACTTAAAAAGATGAGAGAGGCCTGTAATTTTCATCATAGGTACACGTCAACTATGACAGACAAATTGAGAAAAAAAAAGAAAAAAATCACATTGTAGGATTTTTAATGAATTTATTTGCAAATTATGGTGGAAAGTAAGTATTTGGTCACCTACAAACAAGCAAGATTTCTGGCTCTCACAGACCTGTAACTTCTTCTTTAAGAGGCTCCTCTGTCCTCCACTTGTTACCTGTATTAATGGCACCTGTTTGAACTTGTTATCAGTATTAAAGACACCTGTCCACAACCTCAAACAGTCACACTCCAAACTCCACTATGGCCAAGACCAAAGAGCTGTCAAAGGACACCAGAAACAAAATTGTAGACCTGCACCAGGCTGGGAAGACTGAATCTGCAATAGGTAAGCAGCTTGGTTTGAAGAAATCAACTGTGGGAGCAATTATTAGGAAATGGAAGACATACAAGACCACTGATAATCTCCCTCGAACTGGGGCTCCACGCAAGATCTCACCCCGTGGGGTCAAAATGATCACAAGAACGGTGAGCAAAAATCCCAGAACCACATGGGGGGGACCTAGTGAATGACCTGCAGAGAGCTGGGACCAAAGTAACAAAGCCTACCATCAGTAACACACTACGCCGCCAGGGACTCAAATCCTGCAGTGCCAGACGTGTCCCCCTGCTTAAGCCAGTACATGTCCAGGCCCGTCTGAAGTTTGCTAGAGTGCATTTGGATGATCCAGAAGAGGATTGGGAGAATGTCATATGGTCAGATGAAAACAAATTAGAACTTTTTGGTAAAAACTCAACTCGTTGTGTTTGGAGGACAAAGAATGCTGAATTGCATCCAAAGAACACCATACCTACTGTGAAGCATGGGGGTGGTAACATCATGCTTTGGGGCTGTTTTTCTGCAAAGGGACCAGGACGACTGATCCGTGTAAAGGGAAAGAATGAATGGGGCCATGTATCGTGAGATTTTGAGTGAAAACCTTCCATCAGCAAGGGCATTGAAGATGAAACGTGGCTGGGTCTTTCAGCATGACAATGATCCCAAACACACCGCCCGGGCAACGAAGGAGTGGCTTCGTAAGAAGCATTTCAAGGTCCTGGAGTGGCCTAGCCAGTCTCCAGATCTCAACCCCATAGAAAATCTTTGGAGGGAGTTGAAAGTCTGTGTTGCCCAGTGACAGCCCCAAAACATCACTGCTCTAGAGGAGATCTGCATGGAGGAATGGGCCAAAATACCAGCAACAGTGTGTGAAAACCTTGTGAAGACTTACAGAAAACGTTTGACCTGTGTCATTGCCAACAAAGGGTATATAACAAAGTATTGAGAAACTTTTGTTATTGACCAAATACTTATTTTCCACCATAATTTGCAAATAAATTCATTAAAAATCCTACAATGTGATTGTCTGGATTTTTTTCCCTCATTTTGTCTGTCATAGTTGACGTGTACCTATGATGAAAATTACAGGCCTCTCTCATCTTTTTAAATGTTGAGGATCTGTCACGATCGTTGGTTAGAGATGAGGACCAAGGCGCAGCGTTGCAGGCAAACATACTCTTTATTAGAGACACGATCAAAAACAACAAAATGAAAACGTGACAGTTCACGGTCTAACACAACAGACTAGAAACAAGATCCCACAAACTCTGTGGGGAAACAGGCTGCTAAAGTATCTTTCTCAATCAGAGACAACAAGCAACAGCTGAATCACGTTGCCTCTGATTGAGAACCACACTGGCCAACATAGAACAACAATACTAGAATGTGAAACCTAGAACAAAACACATAGACTTTACACACCCTGGCTCAACATATTAGAGTCCCCAGAGCCAGGGCGTGACAGGATCAGCGTGGCAGATGTGTTGTTACCTACCCTCACCACCTGGGGGCGGCCCATCAGGAAGTCCAGGATCCAGTTGCAGAGAGAGGTGTTTAGTCCCAGGGTCCTTAGCTTAGTGAAGCTTGATCAATTAGTATATTTGAGTTTAGCCATAATTTTTGTTGTAATATTTGTATATATTTTTGTCCATTAAAATAACATAAAATTGATCAGAAATACAGTTTTGACATTGTTAATGTTGTAAATGGCTATTGTAGCTGGAAACGGCTGATTGTTTAATGGAATATCTACATAGGCGTACAGAGGCCCATTATCAGCAACCATCAGTCCTGTGTTCCAATGGCACGTTGTGTTTGCTAATCCAAGTTTATCATTTTAAACGGCTAATTGATCATTAGAAAACCCTTTTGCAATTATGTTAGCATAGCTGAAAATTGTTGTGCTGATTAAAGAAGCAATAAAACTGGCCTTCTTGAGACTAGTTGAATATCTGGAGCATCAGCAATGGTGGGTTTGATTACAGGCTCAAAATGGCCAGAAACAAATAACTTTCTTCTGAAATCGTCAGTCTATTCTTGTTCTGAGAAATGAAGGCTATTCCATGCGAGAAATTAGCAAGAAACAGAAGATCTCGTACAACGCTGTGTACTACTCCCTTCACAGAACAACGCAAACTGGCTCTAACCAGAATAGAAAGAGGAGTGGGAGGCCCCGGTGCACAACTGAGCAAGAGGACTAATACATTAGAGTGTCTAGTTTGAGAAACAGGCGCCTCACAGGTCCTCAACTGGCAGCTTCATTATATAGTACCCGCAAAACACCAGTCTCAACGTCAACAGTGAAGAGGCGACTCCGGGATGCTGACCTTCTAGGCAGAGTTGCAAAGAAAAAGCCATATGGAGAACATTGTTTCTGAATAAGATATGAGAAGTCAGAGGCCAGAGTGATGGAAAACATTGTTTCTGATCTAAGCTGAGTATCAGTATACATGGCTCTAACCTGCCAGAACTTTCCACAGGTCAACTGGTCAGAACTCCTATCCACAGGTCAACAGGTCAGAACTCCTATCCACAGGTCAACAGGTCAGAACTCCTATCCACAGGTCAACTGGTCAGAACTCCTATCCACAGGTCAACAGGTCAGAACTCCTATCCACAGGTCAACAGGTCAGAACTCCTATCCACAGGTCAACTGGTCAGAACTCCTATCCACAGGTCAACAGGTCAGCTTATATTTATGTAGAAGGTCATTGATCTGGCCACAAAGAATCGCTTTGCTCCAGCGGAGGACAATAGCGCTACAAAGTGTATGAGTTGGTCCCCAATGGCACCCTATTCCCTGTATAGTGCACTACTGTTGACCAGCTGACCCGTGGATTGAAGCAGTCAAACAGGGTAGGTATTGGTGTTTCCTCACTGTTAAGGGGAGACACTAATATCTCAGTGGAGTCAGTAATGTTGTGAGTGTGTGTATTGGTGATGGTGTCAGCAGCATTGAGTTGTTAGTTAATTATCAGGGGTCCGTCTCGCCTGCGGCTTAACTGATTAAAGAGCAGGGTGTCGTTACCGTGGCTACGGCCAGGCGGCTCGTTAGGTGCTGGTCTCCAGTCCTTAATTAGTTTTGTTTAAAGGAGGGATAGTGAAGTCACCTCCACAGGGCTGCCACATGCCAGGGCTGTCATTACCCTTTATTTGCCAGGGCTGTCATTACCCTTTATTTGCCAGGGCTGTCATTACCCTTTATTTGCCAGGGCTGTCATTACCCTTTATTTGCCAGGGCTGTCATTACCCTTTATTTGCCAGGGCTGTCATTACCCTTTATTTGCCAGGGCTGTCATTACCCTTTATTTGCCAGGGCTGTCATTACCCTTTATTTGTCAGGGCTGTCATTACCCTTTATTTGCCCAGGCTTGTCATACCCTTTATTTGCCAGGGCTTGTCATTACCCTTTATTTGCCAGGGCTGTCATACCCTTTATTTGCAGGGCTGTCATTACCCTTTATTTGCCAGGGCTGTCATTACCCTTTATTGCCAGGGCTGTCATTACCCTTTATTTGCCAGGGCTGTCATTACCCTTTATTTGCCAGGGCTGTCATTACCCTTTATTTGCCAGGGCTGTCATTACCCTTTATTTGCCAGGGCTGTCATTACCCTTTATTTGCCAGGGCTTGTCATTACCCTTTATTTGCCAGGGGCTGTCATTACCCTTTATTTGCCGGGGTTGTCATTACCCTTTATTTGCCAGGGCTGTCAATTACCCTTTATTTGCCGGGGCTGTCATTACCTTTATTTGCCGGGGCTGTCATTACCCTTTATTTGCCAGGGCTGTCATTTACCCTTTATTTGCCGGGGCTGTCATTACCCTTTATTTGCCGGGGCTGTCATTACCTTTATTTGCCAGGGCTGTCATTTACCCTTTATTTGCCGGGGCTTGTCATTACCCTTTATTTGCCAGGGCTGTCATTACCCTTTATTTGCCAGGGCTGTATTACCTTTTTTGCCGGGGCTGTCATTACCCTTTATTTGCCAGGGCTGTCATTACCCTTTATTGCCAGGGCTGTCATTACCCTTTCATTTGCCAGGGCTGTCATTACCCTTTATTTGCCAGGGCTGTCATTACCCTTTATTTGCCAGGGCTGTCATTACCCCTTTATTTGCCAGGGCTGTCATTACCCTTTATTTGTCAGGGCTGTCATTACCCTTTATTGCCAGGGCTGTCATTACCCTTTATTTGCCAGGGCTGTCATTACCCTTTATTTGCCAGGGCTGTTCATTACCCTTTATTTGCCAGGGCTGTCATTACCCTTTATTTGCCAGGGCTGTCATTACCCTTTATTTGCCAGGGCTGTCATTACCCTTTATTTGCCAGGGCTGTCATTACCCTTTATTTGCCAGGGCTGTCATTACCCTTTATTTGCCAGGGCTGTCATTACCCTTTATTTGTCAGGGCTGTCATTACCCTTTATTTGTCAGGGCTGTCATTACCCTTTATTTGCCAGGGCTGTCATTACCCTTTATTTGCCAGGGCTGTCATTACCCTTTATTTGCCAGGGCTGTCATTACACTGAGATAGAGGGGAGAGTTACATGGGAAGAGACACTTGAGCTCCTCTGAGGACGAGGATAGGGGGCTGTCTGGCCCAAACCCATAGTCTAACAGGACAAACACCATTTATAGATAGTCTCAAACCCTAAAACATCTAGAGAGTAGAGACATGTCCAGAGTAGAGTTTAATAGAGTTTAGCATGAATGTCCAGAATGTAACAGAGGAAATGAATAGCTGTGTGAGTGGAGCAGTGTAGAATAAGGAGAGGAGAGGAAAGAGGATTAATGTGATTTAACTAGCATGATACGCTGTTCATTCATTCATTATATGGGGATAGGAGAGGAGCTTATAGGGATTGGGAGCGTAGCCAAACCCCTGGTTCTCACAGCCTTTTATAACTTAATATGTTCATATGCACCATGAAGAAACCTTCCTTCCAGCAGGCGCCTTTATAGTGCAGGGAGGGAGAGAGGCTCATGGGTCCATACATCCACACTACACGTCCTGCCAGTCTTCACTAAGCCTGTAGTCTACAGTAGAGACCTGCCAGTCTTCACTAAGCCTGTGGTCTACAGTAGAGACCTGCCAGTCTTCACTAAGCCTGTAGTCTACAGTAGAGACCTGCCAGTCTTCACTAAGCCTGTGGTCTACAGTAGAGACCTGCCAGTCTTCACTAAGCCTGTAGTCTACAGTAGAGACCTGCCAGTCTTCACTAAGCCTGTGGTCTACAGTAGAGACCTGCCAGTCTTCACTAAGCCTGTAGTCTACAGTAGAGACCTGCCAGTCTTCACTAAGCCTGTAGTCTACGGTAGAGACCTGCTAGTCTTCAAAAAGCCTGTAGTCTACAGTAGAGACCTGCCAGTCTTCACTAAGCCTGTAGTCTACGGTAGAGACCTGCCAGTCTTCACTAAGCCTGTAGTCTATGGTAGAGACCTGCCAGTCTTCACTAAGCCTGTAGTCTACGGTAGAGACCTGCCAGTCTTCACTAAGCCTGTAGTCTATGGTAGAGACCTGCCAGTCTTCACTAAGCCTGTAGTCTACAGTAGAGACCTGCCAGTCTTCACTAAGCCTGTAGTCTACAGTAGAGACCTGCCAGTCTTCACTAAGCCTGTAGTCTACAGTAGATAACTTCCTTTCACTCTCTCCTCCTCTCTCTCCTCCTCTCTCTCCTCCTCTCTCTCCTCCGCCCAGGTGCCCCTACCGGTCCCTATCTTAAAGAGGACCAGTCCCACTGGCAGCTCCATGCTCACTATTACCCCCCCCTGCTCCGCTCCGCCACCGTACGCAAGTTCATGGTGGGATACGAAATGCTGGCGCAGGAGCAGAGAGACCTTACACCTGAACAGGTAAAACATTTGGGAAACAGTATTACTGCAACATATGCTATAAGGCCAGAGGAGGTGTTGTATATGGCCAATATATCACGGCTAAGGGCTGTTCTTAGGAACGACAAAACTCTCTCACAGCCGTGGTATATTGGCCATATATCACAAACTCCCGAGTGCCTTATTGCTATTATAAACTGGTTACCAACGTAATTAGAGCAGTAAAACTAAATGTTTTGTCATACCCGTGGTATACAGTCTGATATACCATGGCTTTCAGCCAATCAGAATTCAGTGCTCGAACCACCCAGTTTATAAATAAGCACAGATCTTCATTGGTCTAAAACATTCAGTAATTAGCTAAAGTATTCCAATGTGTCCATGTTATTTACAGCAGCTCCTAATAAAGTTATCAGGCTACCTGTGTAACTCTGAGGGTAGGTCCAGGCTGTAACTCTGAGGGTAGGTCCAGGCTGTAACTCTGAGGGTAGGTCCAGGCTGTAACCCTGAGGGTGGGTCCAGGCTGTAACTCTGAGGGTAGGTCCAGGCTGTAACTCTGAGGGTAGGTCCAGGCTGTAACTCTGAGGGTAGGTCCAGGCTGTAACTCTGAGGGTAGGTCCAGGCTGTAACTCTGAGGGTAGGTCCAGGGCTGTAACCCTGAGGGTAGGTCCAGGCTGTAACTCTGAGGGTAGGTCCAGGCTGTAACTCTGAGGGTAGGTCCAGGCTGTAACTCTGAGGGTAGGTCCAGGCTGTAACTCTGAGGGTAGGTCCAGGCTGTAACTCTGAGGGTAGGTCCAGGCTGTAACTCTGAGGGTAGGTCCAGGCTGTAACTCTGAGGGTAGGTCCAGGCTGTAACCCTGAGGGTAGGTCCAGGCTGTAACTCTGAGGGTAGGTCCAGGCTGTAACTCTGAGGGTAGGTCCAGGCTGTAACTCTGAGGGTAGGTCCAGGCTGTAACTCTGAGGGTAGGTCCAGGCTGTAACTCTGAGGGTAGGTCCAGGCTGTAACTCTGAGGGTAGGTCCAGGCTGTAACTCTGAGGGTAGGTCCAGGCTGTAAATCTGAGGGTGGGTCCAGGCTGTAACCCTGAGGGTGGGTCCAGGCTGTAACCCAGAGGGTAGGTCCAGGCTGTAAATCTGAGGGTGGGTCCAGGCTGTAACCCTGATAGACTCCTCCTTCTGCAGTGGGATCCTTCCTATCTGGTCATTAAAAATGGACAGCACTGTTCCACTCCTCTGGTGTCCCTTTTCAGGTCACAAATCTTGCTGCTGTGATTGCATACTGTGGTACAGTGGGGAAAAAAAGTATTTAGTCAGCCACCAATTGTGCAAGTTCTCCCACTTAAAAAGATGAGAGAGGCCTGTAATTTTCATCATAGGTACACGTCAACTATGACAGACAAAATGAGAAATGTCATATTATGTCTATATACAGTGTTGTAACGATGTGCAAATAGTTAAAGTACAAATGGGAAAATAAATAAACATAAATATGGGTTGTATTTCCAATAGTGTTTGTTCTGCACTGGTTGCACTTTTCTTGTGGCAACAGGTCACAAATATTGCTGCTGTGATGGAACACTGTGGTATGTCACCCAGTAGATATGGGAGTTTATCAAGATTGGATTTGTTTTCTAATTATTTGTGGATCTCTGTAATCTGAGGGAAATATGTGTCTCTAATATGGTCATACATTTGGCAGGAAGTTAGGAAGTGCAGCTCAGTTTCCACCTCATTTTGTGGGCAGTGTGCATATAGCCTGTCTTCTCTTGAGAGCCAGGTCTGCCTACGGCGGCCTTTCTCAATAGCAAGGCTATGCTCACTGAGTCTGTACATAAGCAGGTAATCAAAATGTTAGGTTACACCAACAGCATCAGGGGTCCGTCTCGCCTAAACCCTAACCTAACCCAAAACCCAAAACCCCAACCCCAACAAACCCAACCAAAACCCAACCCAACCCAACCCCAACCCCAACCCCCAACCCCAACCCAAACCCGACCCTGACCCGACCCGGAAACCCGACCCGGGCCCCCAACCCAACCCCAAACCCCCCAAACCGGGCCCGCCCCAAACCCCAAAACCCCAACCAACCCCCCCAAACCCCTAACCCTGACCTGACCCAACCCCGACCCCTGCCCCCAACCCCCCAAAATACCCCAACCCCCAACCCCCAAACCCTGACCAACCCCTAACCCCTAACCCCCAAAACCCAAAACCCCGCCCCTAACCCAACCCCTAACCTAACCCCGACCCCCACCCCCCCAACCCTAAACCCTAACCCCGACCCTAACCCCCAACCCCGACCCCAACCGACCCAACCCTAAAAGCCTAACCCAACCCTAAACCCCCCAAACCCCGACCCCTAACCCTGACCCAAACCCCAACCCTGACCCTAAACCCCAACCGACCCAACCCTAAAACCCCCGACCCCAACCAACCCTAACCCTAAACCTAACCCTAAACCCCAAACCCTAACCAACCCTAAACCCCCCCCTGACCCCAAACCCCCCCCTAACCCTAAAACCCAACCCCCCCAAAACCCCACCCCTCCCCCCCCGAATAACCCAAAAAAAAGAAAAAGAACCCCGCCCCCCCTGCCCCCACCTAAAACCCTAACCAAACCCAAACCCCCAACCCTAACCCCTAACCCAACCCCTAACCCCCTACCCCTAACCCAAACCCCAAACCCCCCCCCCCCAAAACCCTAACCCCCCTAACCCCTTAACCCTTAAACCTTTTAACCCCCAACCCTTAACCCCCAACAAGGTTTAACCCGTGAACATTTTAAAACCCAAATTTGGAGGGTTCGTTGGGGGGGGGGAATAAGAAAGAAGGGGCCCGGTGTCCAGGGGAGGGAATGGAAGAACGTTAAGGCCCCCCGTCGTCCCGGGGAGGGAATGGACCAGAACGTCTAAGGCCCAGCGTCGTCCAGGGGAGGGAATGGACCAGAACGTCTAAGGCCCCAGCGGTCGTCCAGGGGAGGGAATGGACCAGAACGTCTAAGGCCCAGCGTCCGTCCAGGGGAGGGAATGGACCAGAACGTCTAAGGCCCAGCGTCGTCCCAGGGGAGGGAATGGACCAGAACGTCTAAGGCCCAGCGTCGTCCAGGGGAGGGAATGGACCAGAACGTCTAAGGCCCAGCGTCGTCCAGGGGAGGGAATGGACCAGAACGTCTAAGGCCCAGCGTCGTCCAGGGGAGGGGAATGGACCAGAACGTCTAAGGCCCAGCGTCGTCCAGGGGAGGGAATGGACCAGAACGTCTAAGGCCCAGCGTCGGCCAGGGGAGGGATGGACCAACGTCTAAGGCCCCAGCGTGTCAAGGGGAGGGAATGGACCAGAACGTCTAAGGCCCAGCGTCGTCCAGGGGAGGGAATGGACCAGAACGTCTAAGGCCCAGCGTCGTCCAGGGGAGGGAATGGACCAGAACGTCTAAGGCCCAGCGTCGTCCAGGGGAGGGAATGGACCAGAACGTCTAAGGCCCCGCGTCGTCCAGGGGGGGGGAATGGACCAGAACGTCAAGGCCCAGGCGCCCAGGGGGGAAGGACCGAAGTTAAGGCCCGCGTCGCCAGGGGGGGAAGGCCCAGAAGTCAAAGGGCCCAGGCTAAGGGGGGGGGAATGGACCAGAACGTCAAAGGGCCCCAGGTCGCCCGGGGGGGGGGAAAAATGGACCAGAACGTCTAAGGCCAGCGTGCCCAGGGGAGGGAATGGACAAAACGTCAAAGGCCCCCGCGTCGTCCAGGGGGGGAAAGGGACCAGAACGTCAAGGCCCAGCGCGTCCAGGGGAGGGAATGGACCAAAAAGTTAAGGCCCAGCGTCGCCGGGGAGGGAATGGACCAAAAAGTCTAAGGCCCAGCGGTCCAGGGAGGGAAGGACCAAACGTCAAAGGGCCCCAGCGTCCCCAGGGGAGGGAATGGACAAGAACGTCAAAGGCCCAGGGGTGTAAAAGGGGGGGGAAATGGCCCGAATTTAAAGGCCCGGGGCCAGCGTTCGTCCAGGGGAGGGAATGGACCAGAACGTCTAAGGCCCAGCGTCGTCCAGGGGAGGGAATGGACCAGAACGTCTAAGGCCCAGCGTCGTCCAGGGGAGGGAATGGACCAGAACGTCACAATTGGCCCAGCGTCGTCCAGGGGAGGGAATGGACCAGAACGTCACAATTGGCGTCGTCCAGGGGAGGGAATGGACCAGAACGTCTAAGTTTGAACATTAGTCATGAAGATTAGGCTATTTTGTTCCTTAATTCCTGAAGTTTGGGTCAGTCACAGTGGTCAGATATTCTGTCACTGTGTACTCTCTGTTCTGGGCCAAATAACATTCTAGTTTGCTCTGTTTTTTTGTTGATTCTTTCCAATATTTCAAGTAATTATCTTTTAGTTCTCTCATGATTTGACAAATTGGGGCGGCGCACAATTGGCCCAGAGTCGTCCAGGGTAGGGGAGGGAATGGCCGGCAGGGATGTAGCTCAGTTGGTAGAGCATGGCGTTTGCAACGCCAGGGTTGTGGGTTCGATTCCCACGGGGGGCCAGTATGAAAAAAATAAAATAAATGTATGCACTCACTAACTGTAAGTCGCTCTGGATAAGAGCGTCTGCTAAATGACTAAAATGTAAATGTAAATGTAAATGATTTGGTTGGGTCTAAATGTATTTCTGTCCTGGGGCCCCCTATATTATCTCTCTCTATATAGAGTGGGGGAAAAAAGTATTTAGTCAGCCACCAATTGTGCAAGTCCTCCCACTTAAAAAGATGAGAGAGGCCTGTAATTTCCATCATAGGTACACGTCAACTATGATAGACAAAATGAGGGAAAAAATGTAGTATTTTTAATGAATTTATTTGCAAATTATGGTGGAAAATAAGTATTTGGTCAATAACAAACGTTTCTCAATACTTTGTTATATACCCTTTGTTGGCAATGACACAGGTCAAACGTTTTCTGTAAGTCTTCACAAGGTTTTCACACACTGTTGCTGGTATTTTGGCCCATTCCTCCATGCAGATCTCCTCTAGAGCAGTGATGTTTTGGGGCTGTCGCTGGGCAACACAGACTTTCAACTCCCTCCAAAGATTTTCTATGGGGTTGAGATCTGGAGACTGGCTAGGCCACTCCAGGACCTTGAAATGCTTCTTACGAAGCCATTCCTTCGTTGCCCGGTGGTGTGTTTGGGATCATTGTCATGCTGAAAGACCCAGCCACGTTTCATCTTCAATGCCCTTGCTGATGGAAGGAGGTTTTCACTCAAAATCTCACAATACATGGCCCCATTCATTCTTTCCTTTACACGGATCAGTCGTCCTGGTCCCTTTGCAGAAAAACAGCCCCAAAGCATGATGTTTCCACCCCCATGCTTCACAGTAGGTATGGTGTTCTTTGGATGCAACTCAGCATTCTTTGTCCTCCAAACACGACGAGTTGAGTTTTTACCAAAAAGTTCAATTTTGGTTTCATCTGACCATATGACATTCTCCCAATCCTCTTCTGGATCATCCAAATGCACTCTAGCAAACTTCAGACGGGCCTGGACATGTACTGGCTTAAGCAGGGGGATCACGTCTGGCACTTCCGGATTTGAGTCCCTGGCGGCGTAGTGTGTTACTGATGGTAGGCTTTGTTACTTTGGTCCCAGCTCTCTGCAGGTCATTCACTAGGTCCCCCTGTGTGGTTCTGGGATTTTTGCTCACCGTTCTTGTGATCATTTTGACCCCACGGGGTGAGATCTTGCGTGGAGCCCCAGATCGAGGGAGATTATCAGTGGTCTTGTATGTCTTCCATTTCCTAATAATTGCTCCCACAGTTGATTTCTTCAAAACAAGCTGCTTACCTATTGCAGATTCAGTCTTCCCAGCTTGGTGCAGGTCTACAATTTTGTTTCTGGTGTCCTTTGACAGCTCTTTGGTCTTGGCCATAGTGGAGTTTGGAGTGTGACTGTTTGAGGTTGTGGACAGGTGTCTTTTATACTGATAACAAGTTCAAACAGGTGCCATTAATACAGGTAACGAGTGGAGGACAGAGGAGCCTCTTAAAGAAGAAGTTACAGGTCTGTGAGAGCCAGAAATCGTGCTTGTTTGTAGGTGACCAAATACTTATTTTCCACCATAATTTGCAAATAAATTCATTAAAAATCCTACAATGTGATTTTCTGGATTATTCTTTCTCAATTTGTCTGTCATAGTTGACGTGTACCTATGATGAAAATTACAGGCCTCTCTCATCTTTTTAAGTGGGAGAACTTGCACAATTGTTGGCTGACTAAATACTTTCCCCCACTGTATACTATCAGTGGGTCACAGCCGTGTGTAAGGGTCTACCTTCAGATGCTGTTTAGATGAATAGTTATTTTCTGGCATTGGGACTTTTTGAGCTTTGCTATTGGTCTCTTTCTTTGCTGGCTTTTCTCCCACTTCTTATGGAGACTCTTCGGGTAGGCTCGCTTAATATAAATGGCGCCAGAGATGCGGGAAAGAGGAGTCTGTTGGGTGAATATGTACAACAATAAAAAGTACAGGTGTTGTTTCTTCAGGAGACTCATAGTGATGTGTTGAATGAAGTCGATTGGGGGCTCTGGTGGAAAGCGGCAAGTGTGCTGAGCCATGGAACAAATGTTAGTGTGGGGGTGGCAGTCCTTTTTGCAATGGGTCTGGCTGTAAAAATTTGCTCCTCAAAGGAGGTGTGTAAGGGTAGACTGCTTATAGTAGAAGCAGAAATTAACAACATGGGTTTTGTCCTTATAAATGTGTATGCGCCTAACACATGGAGAGAGAGGGGGCTTCTGTTTGGGTGTCTTAGACAGGAAGTCTCACAGGTAGCGCCTGAGGAGACGCTGGTGGTCGGAGGGACTGGAACTGTATAATTGATTTGACGAAAGACAAATGGGGAGGAGCCTCATTCAGGCTCAGTGGGGGTGTTAAGGGACCACATTAATCAGTTTGACCTAGTGGATGTTTGGAGAACTAGAATCAGTTTTACCTAGTGGATGTTTGGAGAACTAGAATCAGTTTGACCTAGTGGATGTTTGGAGAACTAGAATCAGTTTGACCTAGTGGATGTTTGGAGAACTAGAATCAGTTTGACCTAGTGGATGTTTGGAGAACTAGAATCAGTTTGACCTAGTGGATGTTTGGAGAACTAGAATCAGTTTTACCTAGTGGATGTTTGGAGAACTAGAATCAGTTTGACCTAGTGGATGTTTGGAGAACTACACATCCCAACACAAGACAGTATACATGGGTGAAGGTCTTTGGGGCTAGGGAGAGTGCAGCCCGACTCGATCGGTTTTACATGTCCAGGAATCAGAGCAATAGGCTGTTAGGTGCTACCATTCTCCCGGTGGGTTTTTCTGATCACCACATAACCATGGCTCGGCTGTCTATTTCACCAGGGCCTCGGCAGGCATCCTATTGGAAGTTTAATGTAAAGCTCTTACAAGATGCCACTTTTTGCTCAGGTTTCCAGACTTTTTGGGAAAGGTGGGGGCAGCGAAGAGAGGAGTATGAGTCTGAGTCAATGGTGGGATGTGGGAAAAGTCCAAATTCTGCTTTTCTGTCAACAGTAAACAGCTCTCTCATCCTCAGAGGCTAGGAGAGTATTGGGGGAACTCGAGCGTAGTATCAGTGAGGTGGAGGTAGCGCTGGTGGGGCAAGGCAATGTAGGCCTCCAGGCTAATTTAGCAGAACTACGTAGGGACCTGGGCAGTTTTTTCCAGGTTAAAGCAAAGGGAGCACTTGTAAGAGCTAGGTTCTCCATGCTCAAGGAGATGGATGCTCCCAGCTCCTCCTTCTCTGGTTTGGAAAGACAGAGCGGTGAAGCCAAGGATATGCATTGTCTACGGCTGTCGGATGGACGGGTGACCTCTGTGGTGGGGGAGATGCGGGAGCGGACTGTGGAGTTTTATACTGAGTTGTATAGGGCAGAACTGTGTGATCCTATGTGTGATCAGGTTTTGTTTGCCGAACTCCCTAAGCTCTCTCTGGTACAGAGGGATGAAATGGACATTCCCCTGTTGTCCCATGAACTGGCAGAGGCCGTAAGCCAGATGTCCCCCGGTGCACCGGGAGTCGATGTACTCCCAGTTGAGTTTTATAAAACATTCTGGAGAATAATTGGACTGGACTTCTGTTGCGTGTTGCATGAGTGGGGGTAGGAGAGTTGCCTATGAGCTGTCGTCGGGTGGCTCTGACTCTCCTGCCCAAGACAGGGGACTTTTGTGAACTTAACAGATGGAGGCCTGTGGCATTGCTCTGTACGGACTACAAGATATTTGCCAAGGTCCTTGCTAACAGACTGAAGTCCCATCTGGACTCTATAGTACACAAGGACCAGACATATTGTGTACCGGGACGCTTAATCACGGACAACTTGTTCTTAATCAGAAACATGTTGGACTTGTCGAGAGTTTCTAATGTGAACTTTGGACTGGTCTCTTTAGACCAAGAGAAGGCTTTTGATAGAGTGGACCATGAGTATCTGTTTAATGTGACGTCTGTGTTTGGGTTTGGGGAAAGGCTTTTGGCCTGTGTGAAGATGTTGTATGATGGGGTGTCATGTATGGTCAAGGTGGGAGGGGGGCAGATTAAGGAATTTGTGGAGGTCAGGGGCAAGAAGGTGCCTCGATTGGGGAGGAATAAAGATGAACTTTTTTGGGTGAGGGAGTGTTGGACCGGTTTGCCAAGATTAATGAGGGGGTTTGCTGATAATCAACACTGGAGCACCCCGTGGCCAAAGCTGTTGCCTTGGGCCCTATAGCGATCCCCTATTTACTTGGGAGGCCGCCCGAGAGGAGGAGCGCGCGCGCACGAGGGGAGCGCGCGGCGCCGGAGAGGAGCGGCGCGAACCGAGACCCGGCGCGCGCGCCCGAGAGAGCGCGCGCCGGGAGCGCCGCGCCGGAAAAGGAAAGCGCGCGCGGCCGAGAGGAGGCGCGCGCGGCGCCCGAGAGGAGCGGGGCGCCCCCGAGAGGAGCGCGCCGCGCCCGAAGGCAGAGCGGCGCGCGCGACGAGAGGGGAGCGCGCGCCCGAGAGGAGGCGCGCGCCCGGAGAGAGCGCGGGGCGCCCCCGGGGAGGAGCGCGAGGAGCGCCCGAAGGAGCGCGCGCGCCGAGAGCCCGCGCGCGCGCCCGAGAGGGGGCGGCGGGCCAAGAGAGGCGCGCGCGGGCGCGGCGGCGCAGAAGAGCGCGCGGGAGAGCGAGCGAGCGCGGCACGGAGGAGGAGGGGCCCCCCGGAGGAGCGCGAGCGCCCGAGAGGAGGCGCGCGCGCGAGAAAGGCGCGGCGCCGAGAGGAGGAGCGGGCGCACGAGAGGAGGCGCGGGCGGAAAGAGGAGCGCGCCGCCCGGGGAGGAGCGGCGGCCGGGGAGGACGCGAGCCGGGGAGAGGGGAGGACGCGAGCCCCCAGAGGAGCGCGGGCCAGAGAGAAGCGCGCGCGCCGAGAGGAGGGCGCGGAGCCCGAGGGAGCGGGGCCCGAGAGGGAGGCGCGAGGCCCAAAAGGAGCGAGGCCGCGCGGAGGGAGGAGCGGCGGGGGCGAAGAAGAGGCGCGACCGAGGGAAGCCGGCCGAGAGGAAGCGAGGCCGGGACAGAGAGGAGCGCGAGGGACAGGAGGAGCGCGCGCCGAGAGGGCGCAGGGCCCGGAGGGGAAAGCGCGCGCGCGACCCGAGAAGGAGAAGGAGAGGGGGCCGAGAGAGAAGCGGAAGGCCGAAAGGAGCGGAAAAAGCGCCGGGAGAGGAGAGGAGGGCGAGAGGAGGGGCGGCCGAGGGGAAAGGGGCGGAAGACCGAGAGGAAAAAGGGGCCGCGGCGGGGCAGGGAGGAAGCCGGGAGGGGAAGCGCGCGCCCGAGAGGAGCGCGCGCGCCGAGAGGAAGCGCGGCCAGAGAGGAGGAGCGCGGGAAAGGAGGGGAGGAGGGGCCGAGAGGAGCGCGAGGCCCGAGAGGAGGCCGCGAGAGGAGCGGGGCAGAGAGCGGGGGTGCCGAGAGGAGCGGGGAGGGAAGGCGCGCGCCGAAAAAGGAGACAAGCGCGGCGCCCGAGAGGAGAGCGCGGAGCGAGAGAGGGCCGAGAGAAGCGGGGGCCCCAGAAGGAGCGCGCGGGCCCGAGAAAAGCGGGCCGAGAGGAGGGCGCGGCCCGGAGAGGAGCGCCCGGCGCGGCGCCCGAGAGGAGCGGCGGGCGAGAGAGAGGCGCGCGACCGAGAGGAGCGCGCGTCGCCAGGAGAGAGCGGCGCCCCGAGAGGGACCGGCCGTAGAGAGCGCCGAGAGGGAGCGGGGGCCGCCCAGAGAGCGGCGGCGCGCGAGAGAGAGCGCGCAGCCGAGGGGAGCGCGCGCCAGGGGAGGGGGCGCGCGCCCAGAGGAGCGCGGGCGGCCCGAGAGAGCGCGCGCGCCCGAGGGGGAGGCGCGCGACGGGGGAAAGGAGAGCGAGCCAGAGAGGAGCGCGGAGGGCCGAAGGGGAAGACCCGGGCGCGGAGAGGAGCGGCGGCCCCGAGAGGAGCGCGGGACCGAGAGGAGCCGGGCCCAGAGAGGAGCGCGGCGCGCCGGCGCGGAAGAGGGGGCCCGACGCGCGAGGAGAGGAGCGCGCGCGCCCGAGAGGCGCGCGCGCGCCCCCGAGAGGAGCGCGAGCGCCCGAGACGCGCCGGCGACACGAGAGGAGCGCGCGCAGGAGAGGGGGCGCGCGCGCCCGAGAGGAGCGCGCGCGCGCGCGCACGAGAGGAGCGGCGCAGGAGAGGACCCGCGCGCGCGCCCGAGGGGCCCGCGCGCGCGCGCCCCGAGAGGAAGCGCGAGGCGCGCGCACGAGAGGAGGGCGCGCGCGAGGAGAGGAGGCGCGCGGGGCGCAGGAGAGGAGCCCCCCGAGGGCGCGCCCGAGAGAGCGCGCGCAGGGAGGAGCGCGACCCGCGCCAAGAGGAGCGCGCGCGCGCGCGACGAGAGGAGGGGGCGGGGGCGGCGAGCCCCGGAGGCCCGCCGCGCCCCGAGAGGGCGCGCGCGCGCGCGCACGAGAGGAGCGCGCGAGGGAGAGGAGCGCGCGCGCGCCGAGAGGAGCGCGCGCGCGACGAGAGGAGCGCCGCGGAGAGGAGCGCGCGCGGCCGAGAGGGAGCGGCGCGCCGAGAGCAGCGCGCGCGCGCCCGAGGAGGCGCCCCCGGGCCGCGGCCCGAGAGGAGCGGGGCGGAGGCGCGCCCCGGAGCCCCGGGGAGCGCGCGCGCGAGGGGAAAGCCGCGCGCGCCGGAGAGGAGCGGCGGCCCGAAGGAAGCGAGCGGGGCCCGAGGGGAGCGGGGCGCGCCCGAGAGGAGGCGCGGCCCGAGGAGGCGCGCGCCCCCAGAGGACCCGGCGCGCGCCCGAGAGGAGCGCGCGCCCCCCCGATGAGCGCGGCCCGAGGAAGCGGCGCGGCCCGAGAGAGCGCGGCGCGCGCCCCGGAGAGGAGCGCGGGCCCGAGGGGAAGGGGCCGGGGCGCCCGCGCCCGAGAGAAGCGGCGGCCGAGAGGAGCGGCGGCCGAGAGAGCGCGCGCCCAAAGGGAGGCGCGCCCGGGCGCGCGCCGAGAGGGGGCGCGAGCGCCCAAGGAGCCCCGCCCCAGAGAGGAGCCCCGCCCGAGGAGCCCGGCCGAGAGGAGCCGCGCGCCGCCCGAAGAGCGGCGCGCGCCCGAGGGAGCGCGCCGCGCCCGAGAGGAGGCGCCCGGGCCAAAAGGGGAGCGCGCGGGCCCAGAGGAGCGCCGCCAGAGAGCGCGCGGCCGAGAGGAGCGGCGCCCGGAGAAGCGCGCGCGCCCGAAGGAGCGCGGGCCGAGGGGCGCGCGCCCCCGGGAGAGCCGCGCGCGCCCGAGAGGACGGCGCGCGCGCGCACCGAGAGGAGCGCGGCGCAGAGAGGAGCGGGGCGCCAGAGAGGCCCCCGGAGCCGGGGAGAGCGGCGCGCGCGCCGGAGGGCGGCGCGCGCCGGGGGAGCGCGCGCACCGAGAGGAGCGGCGCCCCCGAGAGAGCGCGCGGGCACCGAGAGAAGCGGCGCGCCGAGAGGCGGCGGGCCGAGAGGAGGGAGAGGAGGCGCGGGCCCGAGAGAGGCCGGCGGGGCGCCCAGAGGCCGCGCGGCCCAAAAGAGGAGGCGCGCCCAAAAAAGGGGGGCGCGGCCCGAGAGGAAGGCGCGCGGCCCGAGAGGAGCGCGGGGCCCGAGGGAGCGCACGAGAGAAGCGCGGGGCCAGAAGGAGGCGACGGGCGGGGCCGGAGAGGAGGGGCGGCGCCCCGAGAGGAGCGCGAGGGCGCGAGAGGGCGCGACCCGAGAGGGAGCGAGCGCGCCGAGAGGGCGCGCGCCGAGAGGAGCGCGCGCGCCGAGAGGAGCGGGCGCCCGAGAGGAGGGGCGCGGGGCCGGGGAGGAGCGCGCGCGCGAGAGAGGGGGCGCGGCCCGGAGGCCCGAGCGCGCCCCGAGGAGCCCGCGAGCGCAGAGAGGAGGCGCGCGGGGCAGAGAGGACCCGCGGAGAAGGAGCGGGGCAGGGGCGCGGAGAGGAGCGGGGCGCAGCCCCCGAGGGAGGGCGCGGCGAAGGGGGGCGCCCCGAGAGAGGAGCGCGCGCCCGGGGCGCGCCCCGAGAGGAGCGCGCGCGCGGAGGAGCGCGCCCCGGAGGAGGGGCGCGCGCCGGAGAGGAGGGGCGCGACGAGAGGAAGCGCGGCCCGCGGCCCAGAGGAGCGGCCCCAGCCCCCGAGAGGAGCGCCGCCCGAGAGGGGGAGGCCGCGCGCCGAGAGGAGCGGGCCGCCGAGAGGAAGCGCGCGCCGAGAGGAGGGGGCGCGACCCGAGAGAGGAGCGCGCCGGACCGAGAGGAGGCGAGGGCCCGAGAGAAGGGAGAGCGCGCCCGAGAGGAGCGCGCGCGCCCGAAGAGCCCGCGCGCCTAGAGTGGAGCGCGCGCGCGCACGAGAGTATCTGCTCGCGCGCGCCTAGAGGAGCGCGCGTCCCGAATAGGCGCGCGCCCGAGAGGAGCGCGGCGCCGCGCGCCCGATAGTAGCGCGGCAGGAGAGGATAACGAGCGGCCGATGAGCTCTCGCTTTCTCTCTCTCCAGAGTATCGCTCTCTACCTATATTAGCTTCCTAGCTCCCCCCATATTATTCCTCCCCCTATATTATCTCTCTTCCCCTATATTATCTCTCTCTCTCCCTATATTATCTCTCTCTCTTGATTCTCATGGTCTGAGAATCCTTTAGGCCCTTCTACCCCGATTGCTCAGTTTGACCGGGTGGCCAGCTCTAGGAAGAGTCTTGGTGGTTCCAAACTTCTTCAGTTTAAGAATGATTGCAGGCCACTGTGTTCTTGGGGACCTTCACGAGATCTGTGCCTCGACACAATCCTGTCTCAGAGCTCTACAGATAATTCCTTTGACCTAATGCCTTGGTTTTTGCTCTGACATGTACTGTCAACTGTGGGACCTTATATAGACAGGTGTGTGCCTTTCCAAATCATGTCCAATCAATTGAATTTACCACAGGTGGACTCCAATCAAGTTGTAGAAACATCTCAGGGATGATCAATGGAATCAGGATGCACCTGAACTCAATTTCAAGTCTCATAGCAAAGGGTCTGAATACATATGTAAATAAGGTATTTCCGTTTTTAATTTTTAACAAATTAGCAAAAAAATAAAAATAAACAGTTTTTGCTTTGTCATTATGGGGTATTGTGTGTAGATTGATGAGGATTTTTTATTTTTTTTAATCCATTTTATAATAAGGCTGTAACGTAACAAAATGTAGAAAAAAATCAACGGGTCTGAGTACTTTCCGAATTCACTGTATATATTGAAGAGCTGCATCCCTGTCTCACCCCACGGCCCTGTGAGATGTGTGTGTTTTTTGCCAATTTTTTTTATAATGCAGTATTTATTTCCCAAAACACCGCTTTCAGGCTCAAAGCAGGCCCAAATCCCTGTAATTCGCGTGAAGAAAAGACAGAGGTACAGGGGGCGGAGATCGGGGTGCCTTGTGAGAATTTGTCGGCGAGTGGGTAATCTGCCTCTACCATCCGTTCTATTGGCCAACGTGCAATCACTGGAGAATGAACTGGATGAGCTCCGCTCGAAGACTATCCTACCAACGGGACATTAAAAACTGTAAAATCGTATGTTTCACCGAGTCGTGGCTGAACGACGACACAGATAATATACATTTGGCTGGGTTTTCCGTGCATTGGCAGGACAGAGCAGCTACGTCTGGTAAGACGAGGGGTGGGGGTGTGTGTCTATTTGTCAATAACAGCTGGTGGCGATGTCTAATATGAAGGAAGTCTCGAGGTGTTGCTCGCCTGAGGTAGAGTATCTCATGATAAGCTGTAGACCACACTATCTACCAAGAGAGTTTTCATCTATATTTTTCGTAGCTGTCTATTTACCACCACAAACCGATGCTGGCACTAAGACTGCACTCAACGAGCTGTATAAGGCCATAAGCAAACAGGAAAATGCTAATCCAGAAGTGGCGCTCCTAGTGGCCGGGGACTTTAATGCAGGCAAACTTACATCCGTTTTACCTTATTTTTACCAGCATGTCACATGAGCAACCAGAGGAAAAAAAACTCTAGACCACCTTTACTCCACACACAGAGACGCATACAAAGCTCTCCCTCGCCCTCCATTTGGCAAATCTGACCATAATTCTATCCTCCTGATTCCTGCTTACAAGCAAAAACTAAAGCACCAGTGACTCGCTCAATATGGAAGTGGTCAGATGACGCAGATGCTAAGCTACAGGACTGTTTTGGTAGCACAGACTGGAATATGTTCCGGCATTCATCCAATGGCATTGAGGAGTATACCACATCAGTCACCGGCTTCATCAATAGTGTATCGACGACATCGTCCGCACAGTGACCGTACGTACATATCCCAACCAGAAGCCATGGATTACAAGCAACATCCGCACCGAGCTAAAGGCTAGAGCTGCAGCTTTCAAGGAGCGGGACACTAATCCGGACGCTTACAAGAAATCCCGCTATGCCCTCCGACGAACCATCAAACAGGCAAAGAGTCAATACAGGACTAAGATTGAATCCTACTACACCGGCTCCGGATGTGGCAGGGCTTGTAAACTATTACGGACTACAAAGGGGAACCCAGCCATGAGTGCCCGTGACGCGAGCCTACAAGATGGGCTAAATGCCTTTTATGCTCGATTCAAGGCAAGCAACACTGAAGCATGCATGAAAGCACCAGCTGTTCCTGACGGCTATGTGATCATGCTCTCCATAGCCGATGTGAGTAAGCTTTAAACAGGTCAACATTCACAAGGCCGCGGGGCCAGTCGGATTACCAGGACGTGTACTCAGAGCATGCGAGGACCAAGTGTCTTCACTGACATGTTCAACCTCTCCCTGACCGAGTCTGTAAAACTCATTCAAGGGTTTTTCTTTATTTTTACAGTTTTTTACATTGTAGAATAATAGTGAAGACATCAAAACTATGAAATAACACATGTGGAATCATGTAGTAAACAAAAAAGTGTTAAACAAATAGCCACCCCTTGCCTTGATGACAGTTTGCTAATCTTGCCAATGAAAAAATTATTGAAGTAGTTGGCAATATCATTGGGTTTTGTGATGAATGAGCCGTCTGATTCAATTAATGATGGAGCTGAGTTTGCCTTTTTGCCCGTTTTTAAGGTGCTCCAAAGCTTTTTACTATCATTCTTTATATCATATATTTTTGTTTCATTGTATAGTTTCTTCTTCTTTTTATTTAGTGTAGTCACATGATTTGCAGTCCGTTTGCCAATCGGTTGTGCTTCCAGACTTATTTGCCATTCCTTTTGCCTCATCCCTCTGAACCATACCATTTTTCAATTCCTCATCAATCCAAGTGCATTTAACAGTTTCTACAGTCATTTTCTTAATGGGTGCATGCTTATTAGTAACTGGAATAAGCAATTTCATAAATGTGTCAAGTGCAGCGTCTGGTTGCTTCTCAATACACACCATGGACCAACAAATATTCTTTACAAAAACAACATTGTAATCACTACAAAACTTATTGTATGACCTCTTATATACTATATTAGGTCAATCAATCAATCAATCAATTTTATTTTATATAGCCCTTCTTACATCAGCTAATATCTCGAAGTGCTGTACAGAAACCCAGCCTAAAACCCCAAACAGCTAGTAATGCAGGTGTAGAAGCACGGTGGCTAGGAAAAACTCCCTAGAAAGGCCAAAACCTAGGAAGAAACCTAGAGAGGAACCAGGCTATGAGGGGTGGCCAGTCCTCTTCTGGCTGTGCCGGGTGGAGATTATAACAGAACCATGCCAAGATGTTCAAAAATGTTCATAAGTGACAAGCATGGTCAAATAATAATCAGGTCCAGCCTTCGGAACTTTGGTTTTCCTAGATATGTCTGCTATATTGTGATCACTACAGCCGATGGATTTGGATACTGCTTAAAAGCAAATTCCTGCAGCATTAGTAAATATGTGATCAATACATGTTGATGATTTCATTCCTGTGCTTTTTGTAACTACCCTGGTAAATTGACTGATAATCTGAACCAGGTTGCAGGCACTGGTTACAATTTGAAGCTTTTTCTTGAGTGGGCAGTTTGAAGAAAGCCAGTCAATATTGAAATCACCCAGAAAATATACCTCTCTGTTGATATCACATACGACAAGGATGGCGGCCTCGCAACTAGCTCTTAGGAAACTTTGCGGTATTTAGTTTTTTTTATGTATTATTTTTTACATTATTAGCTCAGAAAGTGTTTTGTATCATTACATACAGCCGGGAAAAACTATTGGATATCAGAGCAGCGGTAACTCACCAGCATTACAACCAGGAATTGGACTTTCCCGAAGCAGATCCTTTGTTTGCTCTCCCCAGGGCAACTGAACTGATTCCAGCGGCTGACCCAAAACATCGCCGGCGGAGGAGAGGCATTCGGAGCGGCCTGCTGGTTCGACTTCGGAGGCGCGCACACCACCCACCGCTTCCAAATATACTACTCGCTAATGTTCAGTCTCTGGTTAACAAGCTACCCGTGCTAAGGACTATTCATCGCTGGTCTGACCAATCGGAATCCATGCTTCAAGATTGTTTTGATCACGCGGACTGATATGTTCCAGGTAGCCTCTGAGAACAACATTGACGAATACATGGATACGGTGACAGAGTTCATCAGGAAGTGTATAGGAGATGTTGTACCCACTGTGACTATTAAAACCTACCCTAACCAGAAACCGTGGATAGATGGCAGCATTCGCGCAAAACTGAAAGCATGAACCACCGTATTTAACCATGGCAAGGTGACTGGGAATATGGCAGCCACGTCTCCGACACCGACGTCTCGCTTCCAGACAAGCTAAACACCTTCTTCGCCCGCTTTGAGGATAACACAGTGCCACCGACGAGGCCCACTACCAAGGACTGTGGCCTCTCCTTCTCCGTGGCCGACGTGAGTAAGACATATAAGCATGTCAACCCCCGCAAGGCTGCCGGCCCAGATGGCATCCCTAGCCGCGTCCTCAGAGCATGCGCAGACCAGCTGACTGGTGTGTTTATGGACATACTCAATCTTTCCCTATCCCAGTCTGCTGTTCCCACATGCTTCAAGATGGCCACCATTGTTCCTGTACCCAAGAAAGCAAAGGTAACTGAACTAAATGACTACTGCCCCGTAGCACTCACCTCTGTCATCATGAAGTGCTTTGAGAGACTAGTCAAGGATCATATCACCTCTACCTTACCTGTCACCCTAGACCTACTTCAATTTGCTTACCGCCCCAATAAATCCACTGACGATGCAATCGCCATCACACTGCACACTGCCCTATCCCATCTGGACAAGAGGAATACCTATGTAAGAATGCTGTTCATTGACTATAGCTCAGCATTCAACACCATAATACCCTCCAAGCTCATCATTAAGCTTGAGGCCCTGGGTCTGAACCCCACCCTGTGCAACTGGGTCCTGGACTTCCTGACGGGCCGCCCCCAGGTGGTGAAGGTAGGAAACAACATCTCCGCTTCGCTGATCCTCAACACTGGGGCCCCACAATAGTGCGTGCTCAGCCCCCTCCTGTACTCCCTGTTCACCCATGACTGCGTGGCCAAGCATGCCTCCAACTCAATCATCAAGTTTGCAGACGACACAACAGTAGTAGGCTTGATTACCAACAATGACGAGACCGCCTACAGGGAGGAGGTGAGGGCTCTGGGAGTGTGGTGCCAGGAAAATAAACTCTTACTCAACGTCAACAAAACAAAGGAGATGATCGTGGACTTCAGAAAACAGCAGAGGGTGCACCCCCCTATCCACATCGACGGGACCGCAGTGGAGAAGGTGGAAAGCTTCAAGTTCCTTGGCTTACACATCACTGACAAACTGAAATGGTCCACCCACACAGACAGTGTTGTGAAGAAGGCGCAACAGAGCCTATTCAACCTCAGGAGGCTGAAGAAATTTGGCTTGGCACCTAAAACCCTCACAAACTTTTACAGATGCACAATTGAGAGCATCCTGTCGGGCTGTATCACTGCCTGGTACGGCAACTGCACCGCCCGCAACTGCAGGGCTCTCCAGAGGGTGGTGCGGTCTGCCGAACGCATTACCGGCGGCAAACTACCCGCCCTCCAAGACACCTACAGCACCCGATGTCACAGGAAGGCCAAAAATATAATCAAGGACATCAACCACCCGAGCCACTGCCTGTTCACCCCACTATCATCCAGAAGGTGAGGTCAGTACAGGTGCATCAAAGCTGGGAACGAGAGAATGAAAAACAGCTTCTATCTCAAGGCCATCAGACTGTTAAATAGCCATCACTAGCACATTAGAGACTGCTGCTGCCTATTGAAATCACTGGCCACTCTTCACTTTAATAATGTTTACATATCTTGCACTACTCATCTCATATATATATATATACTGTATTCTATAATATTCTACTGTATCTTAGTCCATGCCGCTCTGTCATTGCTTGTCCATATACAGTGAGGAGAACAAGTATTTGATACACTGCCGATTTTGCAGGTTTTCCTACTTACAAAGCATGTAAAGGTCTGTAATTTTTATCATAGGTACACTTCAACTGTGAGAGACGGAATCTAAAACAAAAATCCAGAAAATCACATTGTATGATTTTTAAGTAATTAATTTGCATTTTATTGCATGACATATGTATTTGATACATCAGAAAAGCAGAACTTAATATTTGGTACAGAAACCTTTGTTTGCAATTACAGAGATCATACGTTTCCTGTAGGTCTTGACCAGGTTTGCACACACTGCAGCAGGGATTTTGGCCCACTCCTCCATACATACCTTCTCCAGATCCTTCAGGTTTCGGGGCTGTCGCTGGGCAATACAGACTTTCAGCTCCCTCCAAAGATTTTCTATTGGGTTCAGGTCTGGAGACTGGCTAGGCCACTCCAGGACCTTGAGATGCTTCTTACGGAGCCACTCCTTAGTTGCCCTGGCTGTGTGTTTTGGGTCGTTGTTATGCTGGAAGACCAAGCCACGACCCATCTTCAATTATCTTTTGAGGGAAGGAGGTTGTTGGCCAAGATCTCGCGATACATGGCCCCATCCATCCTCCCCTCAATACGGTGCAGTCATCCTGTCCCCTTTGCAGAAAAGCATCCCCAAAGAATGATGTTTCCACCTCCATGCTTCATGGTTGGGATGGTATTCTTGGGGTTGTACTTATCCTTCTTCTTCCTCCAAACACGGCGAGTGGAGTTTAGAGCAAAAAGCTCTATTTTTGTCTCATCAGACCACATGACCTTCTCCCATTCCTCCTCTGGATCATCCAGATGGTCATTGGCAAACTTCAGACGGGCCTGGACATGCGCTGGCTTGAGCAGGGGGACCTTGCGTGCGCTGCAGGATTTTAATCCATGACGGCGTAGTGTGTTACTAATGGTTTTCTTTGAGACTGTGGTCCCAGCTCTCTTCAGGTCATTGACCAGGTCCTGCCGTGTATTTCTGGGCTGATCCCTCACCTTCCTCATGATCATTGATGCCCCACGAGGTGAGATCTTGCATGGAGCCCCAGACCGAGGGTGATTGACTGTCATCTTGAACTTCTTCCATTTTCTAATAATTGCGCCAACAGTTGTTGCCTTCTCACCAAGCTGCTTGCTTATTGTCCTGTAGCCCATCCCAGCCTTGTGCAGGTCTACAATTTTATCCCTGATGTCCTTACACAGCTCTCTGGTCTTGGCCATTGTGGAGAGGTTGGAGTCTGTTTGATTGAGTGTGTGGACAGGTGTTTTTTATACAGGTAAAGAGTTCAAACAGGTGCAGTTAATACAGGTAATGAGTGGAGAACAGGAGGGCTTCTTAAAGAAAAACTAACAGGTCTGTGAGAGCCGGAATTCTTACCGGTTGGTAGGTGATCAAATACTTATGTCATGCAATAAAATGCAAATTAATTATTTAAAAATCATACAATGTGATTTTCTGGATTTTTGTTTTAGATTCCGTCTCTCACAGTTGAAGTGTACCTATGATAAAAATTACAGACCTCTACATGCTTTGTAAGTAGGAAAACATGCAAAATCGGCAGTGTATCAAATACTTGTTCTCCCCACTGTATGTTTATATTCTTAAATTCCATTCCTTACTAGATTTGTGTGTATTGGGGATATGTTGTGAAATTGTTAGATATTCCTTGTTAGATATTACTGCACTGTCGGAGCTAGAAGCACAAGCATTTCGCTACACCCACAATAACATCTATAGGCTATATACGGGAGGTACCGGTACAGAGTCAATGTGCGACCACCTGTATGAACCTGTATAACTGATATGTGTAGAATTATAAGGGACACTTCATGTTTTGTGGATAATATTTATATTTGCAGTCGGTGATTCCTGGCAGGCTGATCAGATTCACTTTAGTGAGAAAGTGTTGAGATCAGGTATACCCCCCCAAAATGAATATTTATGAAGAATTCCCCCACCTGAATGCATTCTATTAACATTTGAAGGGTTTGGGCAAAGGCTGAAATTGGGTTTGAGAGTTACCCTTAAAGGGTAGCTGTAGTGTAGCTTAACTTCTTCCAGTGTGAAGTAATTAGTAGTTTGGTCAACTATGATTTCAGAGTAGTCATTTTTAGTAACATGTTCTGTCTAGACAACAGCAGCAGTACTTTAACCTGTCATCCTGGGTCTCAATGTAACAGCAACAGTACTTTAACCTGTCATCCTGGGTCTCAATGTAACAGCAACAGTACTTTAACCTGTCATCCTGGGTCTCAATGTAACAGCAACAGTACTTTAACCTGTCATCCTGGGTCTCAATGTAACAGCAACAGTACTTTAACTTTAATTTCTTGATAACAAACTATAGTTTTGGCAAGTTGGTTAGGACATCTACTTTGTGCATAACACAAGTAATTTTTCCAACAATTGTTTACAGACAGGTTATTTCACTTATAATTCACTGTATCACAATTCCAGTGGGTCAGAAGTTTACATACACTCAATTAGTATTTGGTAGCGTTGCTTTTAATTTGTTTAACTTGGGTCAAACGTTTCGGGTAGCCTTCCACAAGCTTCCCACAATAAGTTGGGTGAATTTTGGCCCATTCCTCCTGACAGAACTGGTGTAACTGAGTCAGGTTTGTAGGCCTCCTTGCTCGCACACGCTTTTTCAGTTCTGCCCACACATTTTCTATAGGATTGAGGTCAGGGCTTTGTGATGGCCACTCCAATACCTTGACTTTGTTGTCCTTAAGCCATTTTGCCACAACTTTGGAAATATGCTTGGGGTCATTGTCCATTTGGAAGAGCCATTTTTGACCAAGCTTTAACTTCCTGACTGATGTCTTGAGATGTTGCTTCAATATATCCACATAATTCTCCTTCCTCATGATGCCATCTATTTTATGAAGTGCACCAGTCCCTCCTGCAGCAAAGCACCCCCACAGCATGATGCTGCCACCCCCGTGCTTCACGGTTGGGATGGTGTTTTTCGGCTTGCAAGCGACCCCCTTTTTTCTCCAAACCTGACGATGGTCATTATGGCCAAACAGTTCTATTTTTGTTTCATCAGACCAGAGGACATTTCTCCAAAAAGTACGATCTTTGTCCCCATGTGCAGTTGCAAACCGTAGTCTGGCTTTTTTATGGCGGTTTTGGAGCAGTGGCTTCTTCCTTGCTGAGCGGCCTTTCAGGATATGTTGATATAGGACTCGTTTTACTGTGGATATAGATACTTTTGTACCTGTTTCCTCCAGCATCTTCACAAGGTCCTTTGCTGTTTTCTGGGATTGATTTGCACTTTTCACACCAAAGTACGTTCATCTCTAGGAGACAGAACGCGTCTCCTTCCTGAGCGGTTTGACGGCTGCGTGGTCCCATGGTGTTTATACTTGCGTACTATTGTTTGTACAGATGAACGTGGTACCTTCAGGCGTTTGGAAATTGCTCCCAAGGATGAACCAGACTTTTGGAGGTTTTTCTGAGGTCTGATTTCTTTTGATTTTCCCATGATGTCAACCAAAGAGGCACTGAGTTTGAAGGTAGGCCTTGAAATACATCCACAGGTACACCTCCAATTGACTCAAATTATGTCAATTAGCCTATGAGAAGCTTCTAAAGCCATGACATAATTTTCTGGAATTTTCCAAGCTGTTTAAAGGCACAGTCAACTTAGTGTATGTAAACTTCTGACTCACTGGAATTGTGATACAGTGAATTATAAGTGAAATAATCTGTATAAACAATTGTTGGAAAAATTACTTGTGTCATGCACAGAGTAGATGTCCTAACCGACTTGCCAAAACTATCGTTTGTTAACAAGAAATTTGTGGAGTGGTTGAAAAACGAGTTTTAATGACTCAACTGTATATACACTATCAGTCAGAAGTTTGGACACACCTACTCATTCCAGGGTTTTTCTTTATTTTTACTATTTTCTACATTGTAGAATAATAGGGCAAATCTGTCATCAAGGCAAAGGGTGGCTATATATATATATATATATATATATATACTTTCCTGTTCCTCCAACTTCACTTGACGAAGAGTGTTGTGATATTATTTTCCTTAAAAATCAGGTTAAACTGTCTGCAACACAAACAAATTATTTGCGAAGGACAAATTACACATGACAATCTACGGTTGGCAGTTGACTCCTTTCAGAAAACCCCTGGCCTTGATGGCTTTCCAATATAGATACAATCCCCTTTGCCTCCAGAACAGCCTGACTTCTCCGGGGCATGGAAATGTTGCTCAATTAGTATCAAGGGACCTAACGTGTGCCAGGAAAACATTCCCCATTGAACACTGTGGAATATAGCCTATTAATATTACACTCTCTGGAGGCAGATTGAACACTGTGGAATATAGCCTATTAATATTAAACTCTCTGGAGGCAGATTGAACACTGTGGAATATAGCCTATTAATATTAAACTCTCTGGAGGCAGATTGAACACTGTGGAATATAGCCTATTAATATTAAACTCTCTGGAGGCAGATTGAACACTGTGGAATATAGCCTATTAATATTAAATGTGTGATAATTCAACTATATTTAATTGTATATTAGCAAAACAAAGTGGTGTGTAGTTGCAGTAGTTAGCTCCACCTTTACATGGGAAAGAAAGTAATTAACTACTGAAAACACCAAGATTAGAATTTAGTCCAACTGCCACCAAACTACTGCAGAATGGAGTGTAATTCACTACTCCACAACACTAGGTTATGTTGGAATGCAGCAGACATATGGTATTCACACTGTAAAAGGTTTAATACATGGTTCTGCTACTATCTCTTCTGGGTTGTCAGAATGGGGCCCACTGTGTCATGAAACATTGGAGGGATGCCCATCACTGATGACATCATGGACATTATGACCTTAGTTTATCTTCAGCTGTCTCTGCTGTGCTTTACTGTGACTCTACTCTCTGTGTGTGTACCTTCCTCAGGCTGCTGAACGACTGAGGAACCTTCCAGAAGACCACTACAAGACCAGAAAGACAGCAGGAGAGATGGGTGGAGAGACAGGAGGAGAGATGGTTGGAAAGACAGGAGGAGAGATGGGTGGAGAGACAGGAGGAGAGATGGGTGGAGAGACATGAGGAGAGATGGTTGGAAAGACAGGAGGAGAGATGGTTGGAGAGACAGGAGGAGAGATGGGTGGAGAGACAGGATTAGAGATGGGTGGAGAGACAGGAGGAGAGATGGGTGGAAAGACAGGAGGAGAGATGGGTGGAGAGACAGGAGGAGAGATGGGTGGAGAGACAGGAGGAGAGATGGGTGGAGAGACAGGAGGAGAGATCGGTGGAGAGACAGGAGGAGAGATCGGTGGAGAGACAGGAGGAGAGATGGGTGGAGGGACGGAAGGAGAGAGAGAGAGAGAGGTTGGGTCACCTCTAACCCTACCACACCTCTGACCCTACCACACCTCTAACCCTGACCCTACCACACCTCTGACCCTGACCCTACCACACCTCTGATCCTGACCCTACCACACCTCTGACCCTGACCTACCACACCTCTGATTCTGACCCTACCACACCTCTGACCCTAGCACACCTCTGACCCTGAAACCCTACCACACCTCTGACCCTACCACACCTCTGATCCTACCACACCTCTGACCTCTGACCCTACCACACCTCTGACCCTACCACACCTCTGACCCTACCACACCTCTGACCTCTGACCCTACCACACCTCTGACCTCTGACCCTACCACACCTCTGACCCTACCACACCTCTGACCCTACCACACCTCTAACCCTGACCCTACCACACCTCTAACCCTGACCCTACCACACCTCTGACCCTACCACACCCCTGACCCTACCACACCTCTGATCCTGACCCTACCACACCTCTGACCCTGACCCTACCACACCTCTGATTCTGACCCTACCACACCTCTGACCCTAGCACACCTCTGACCCTGACCCTACCACACCTCTGACCCTACCACACCTCTGATCCTACCACACCTCTGACCTCTGACCCTACCACACCTCTGACCCTGACCCTACCACACCTCTGACCTCTGACCCTACCACACCTCTGACCCTACCACACCTCTGACCTCTGACCCTACCACACCTCTGACCTCTGACCCTACCACACCTCTGACCCTAACTCACCTCTGACCCTACCACACCTCTGACCCTACCACACCTCTGACCCTACCACACCTCTGACCTCTAACCGTACCACACCTCTGACCCTAACTCACCTCTGACCCTACCACACCTCTGACCTCTGACCCTACCACACCTCTGACCCTAACTCACCTCTGACCCTACCACACCTCTGACCCTGACTCTGTCACAGGGATCATCAACTAGATTCAGCAGCAGGCTTCCAGTTGGTACCTGGTCTATCACATTAACATTAGATATTCAAGTATGAATAACAGGAAGTGCCAATCAAAACGGTTTGATACAAATACTACTAGATTACTTGTTGGGATTAATTTTGAGGGAAGGGAAATATATAATATTGCTGACAGTGCCTTCAGAAAGGATTCACACCCCTTGACTTTTCCCACATTGTGTTGTGTTAGAGCCTGAATTTAAAATGGATTAAATTGAGATTTTGTGTCACTGGCCTACACACAATACCCCATAATGTTAAAGTGGAATTATGTTTGTAAATTAATAAAAAATGAAAAGCTGAAATGTCTTGAGTCAATAAGTATTCAACCCCTTTGTCATGGCAAGCCTAAATAAGTTCAGGAGTAAACATTTGCTTAACAAGTCACATAATAAGATGCATGGACTCACTCTGTGTGCAATAATGGAGTTTAACATGATTTGTGAATTACTACCTCATCTCTGTACCCCACATACAATTATCTGTAAGGTCCCTCAATCGAGTAGTGAATTTCAAACACAGATTCAACCACAAAGACCAGGGAGGTTTTCCAATGCCTCGCAAAGAAGGGCACCTATTGGTAGATGGGTAAAAAAAAAATCCCTTTGAGCATGATGAAATTATTAATTACACTTTGGATGGTGTATCAATAAACCCAGTCACTACAAAGATACAGGCATCCTTCCTAACTCAGTTTTCGGAAAGGAAGGAAACTGCTCTCAGGGATTTCACCATGAGGCCAATGGTGACTTTAAAACAGTTACAGAGTTTACTGGCTGTGATAGGAGAAAACTGAGGATGGATCAACAACATTGTAGTTACCCCACAATACTAACCTAAATGACAGTGAAAAGAAGGAAGCCTGTACAGAATAAAAATAATCCAAAACATGCATCCTGTTTGCAACAAGGCACTAAAGTAAAACTGCAAAAAATGTGGCAAAGAAATGACATTTTGTTCTGAATACAAAGCGTTATGTTTGGGGCAAATCCAATATAACACATCACTGAGTACCACTCTTCATATTTTCAAGCACGGTCAAATAAAATAAAATGTTATTGGTCACATACACATATTTAGCAGATGTTATTGTGGGTGTAGTGTCACGGTTTTCAAAGCCAGAACCCAGAAGCAGACCAGGACAAGGTAAGTTGAAACAAAGGTGAGTGTTTATTTAACAGATCCACGAGTGATGCTGAATAATCCAGGGAACAGAGCGGGCGGCGTGGATGAGTTGTTGAGGGTGCAGTGGTAGGTCCAATAATGGCTCGGCAGCCGCCGACCATCAGGCAGAGGTTGGGTGAAGGTTCCGGACGAGTGACTGCAGATGGAACAAAACGGAGGTAAGTATACAACAAGCAAACAAGGTGCAAAACAACAAAACTAACGCTATAAGCTCTAAGGCTGATCCTCTGATAAACATACTGTTCATGGCTAACGATCCGGCAGGGAATGGATGTTAGGTCAGAGCCTAAGAAGGGTGATGATCAGGACCAGGTGTGCAGATTGCTGATGGGATGCAGGTGCGGAAATCATGAGCGCTCCCGCCTAGCAACGTCGCCCGGCAACCAGGCAGGGAGCGTTCCAGAACCCTCGGGAAACTGGAGATCCCGAGCAGAAAACTAACAACCCAGACAGGAACCGACTCAGACTGCAGGGTTCGTTACATGTAGTGAAATGCTTGTGTTTCTAGCTCCAACAGTGCAGTAGTATCTAACAATTCACAACAATACACACAAATCTAAAAGTAAAATAATGGAATTAAGAAATATATAAATATTAGGACGAGCAATGTCGGAGTGGCATTGACTAAAATACAGTAGAATAGAATACAGTATATACATATGAGATGAGTAAAGCAGTATGTAAACATTATTAAAGTGACTAGAGTTCCATGTCTATGTATATGGGGCAGCAGCCTCTAAGGTGCAGGGTTGAGTAACCGGGTGGTAGCCGGCTAGTGATGGCTATTTATGATGCACCTGTACTGACCTCGCCTTCTGGATGATAGCGGGGTCAACAGGCCATGGCTCAGGTGGTTGATGTCCTTAATTATATTTTTGGCCTTCCTGTGGAATCGGGTAATGTAGGTGCCCTGGAGGGCAGGCAGCGTGCCCCCGGTGATGCGTTGGGCAGACCGCACCCCCCTCTGGAGAGCCCTGTGGTTGCGGGCGGTGCAGTTGCTGTACCAGGCGGTGATACAGCCCGACAGGATGCTCTCAATTGTGCATCTGTAAAAGTTTGTGAGGGTCTTAGGGGCCAAGCCAAATGGTGGTGGCTGCATCATGTTATGGGTATGCTTGTCATCGGCAAGGACTAGGGAGTTTTTTAGGATACAAAACAATGGAATACAGCTAAGAACAGGCAAAATCCTAGCGGAAAATCTGGTTCAATCTTCTTTCCAACAGACACTGGGAGATAAATTCACCTTTCAGCAGGACAATAACCTAAAACACAAGGCCAAATCTACACTGGAGTTGCTTACCAAGATGACATTGAATATTCCTGAGTGGCCTAGTTACAGTTTTGACTTAAATTGGCTTGAAAATCTATGCCAAGACTTGAAAATGGCTTTCTAGCAATGATCAACAAACAATTTGACAGAGCTTGAAGAATTTAAAATGTGAAATGCTCTTAGAGACTTACCCAAAAAGACTCACAGCTGTGATCACTGCCAAAGAAGATGCAAAGATGTATTGTCTGAGAGGGGTGTATACTTGTGTGAACTATAATCAAAATTAAAATAAATAAAAATAAATTGGTCATTTAGCAGACGCTCTTCTCCAGAGCGACTTACAGGAGCAATTAGGGTTAAGTGCCTTGCTCAAGGGCACATCGACAGATTTTTCACCTAGTCGGCTTGGGGATTAGAACCAGCGACCTTTCGGTTACTGGTACAACGCTCTTAACCACTAAGCTACCTGCCGCCCCAAGATATACAGTACCAGTCAGAAGTTGGGACAAACCTACTCATTCCAGGGTTTTTCTTTATTCTACAATGTAGAAAATAGTAAAAATAATAGTGAAGACATCAAAACTATGAAATAACACATATGGAATCATGTAGTAACCAAAAATGTGTTAAACACATCAAAATACATTTTATATTTGAGATTCTTCAAAGTAGCCACCCTTTGCCTTGATGACAGCTTTGCACACTCTTGGCATTCTCTCAACCAGCTTCATGAGGTAGTCACCTGGAATGCATTTCAATTAACAGGTGTACCTTGTTAAAAGTTAATTTGTGGAATTTGTGGAAGATAGCCCTATTTGGTAAAAGACCAAGTCCATATTATGTCAAGAACAGCTCAAATAAGCAAAGAGAAATGACAGTCCATCATTACTTTAAGACATGAAGGTCAGTCAATCTGGAACATTTCAAGAACTTTGAAAGTTTCTTCAAGTGCAGTCAAAAAAACCATCAAGCGCTATGATGAAACTGGCTCTCATGAAGACCGCCACAGGAAAGGAAGAAACAGAATTACCTCTGGTGCAGAGGATAAGTTCATTAGAGTTAACTGCACCTCAGATTGCAGCTCAAATAAATGCTTCCCAGAGATCAAGTAACAGACACATCTCAACATCAACTGTTCAGAGGAGACTGCATGAATCAGGCCTTCATGGTGGAATTGCTGCAAAGAAACCACTACTAAAGGACACCAATAAGAAGAAGAGACTTGCTGGGGCCAAGAAACACGAGCAATGGACATTAGACCGGAGGAAATCTGTCAGCTGAGTCCAAATGTAAGATTTTTGGTTCCAACCGCCTTGTCTTTGTGAGACGCAGAGTAGGTGAATGGATGATCTCCGCATGTGTGGTTCCCACCATGAAGCATGGAGGAGGAGGTGTTATGGTGTGGGTGTGCTTTGCTGGTGACACTGTCTGTGATTTATTTAGAATTCAAGGCACACTTAATCAGCATGGTTACCACAGCATTGTGAAGCTATACGCCATCCCATCTGGTTTGCGCTTAGTGGGACTATCATTTGTTTTTCAACAGGACAATTACCCATTTCCCAGAGTCGTGGTTGAACGACGACATGGATAACATACAGCTGGTGGGATATACGCTGCATCGGCAAGATAAAACAGCTGCCTCCGGTAAGACAAGGGGTGGTGGTCTGTGTATATTTATAAACAACAGCTGGTTCACGAAATCTAATGCTAAGGAAGACTCGAAGTTTTGCTCGCCTGAGGTAGAGTATCTCATGATAAGCTGTAGACCACACTATTTACCAAGGGAGTTTTCATCTATATTTTTCGTAGCTGTCTATTTACCACCACAAACCGATGCTGGCACTAAGACCGCACTCAATGAGCTGTATAAGGCCATAAGCAAACAGGAAAACGCTCATCCAGAGGCGGCGTTCCTAGTGGCCGGGGACTTTAATGCAGGGAAACCTAAATCCATTTAACCTAATTTCTACCAGCATGTTAAATGTGGAACCAGAGGAAAAGAAAACTCTAGACCACCTTTACTCCACACACATAGACACGTACAAAGCTCTACCTCGCCCTCCATTTGGCAAATCTGACTTAAGTCTATCCTCCTGATTCCTGCTTACAAGCAAAAACTAAAGCAGGAAAGACCAGTGACTCGGTCAATAAAGAAGTGGTCAGATGACACAGATGCTAAGCTACAGGACTGTTTTGCTAGTCACTGGCTGGAATATGTTCTGGGATTCTTCCGATGGCATTGAGGAGTACACCACATCAGTCACTGGCTTCATCAATAAGTGCATCGATGACGTCGTCCCCACAGTGACCATACGTACATACCCCAACCAGAAGCCATGGATTACAGGCAATATGAGCACTGAGCTAAAGGCTAGAGCTGCCGCTTTCAAGGAGCGGGACTCTAACCCGGACGCTTATAAGAAATCCGGCTATGCCCTCCAACGAACCATCAAACAGGCAAAGCGTCAATACAGGACTAAGATTTAATCGTACTACACCACTCCAACGCTCGTCAGATGTGGCAGGGCTTCCAAACTATTACAGACTACAAAGGGAAGCACAGCCGTGAGCTGCCCAGTGACACGAGCCTACCAGACGAGGTAAATTACTTCAGCTCAACATTCACAAGGCCGCAGGGCCAGATGGATTACTAGGACGTGTACTCTGAGCATGCGCTGACCAACTTGCAAGTGTCTTCACTGACATTTTCAACCTGTCCCTGACTGAGTCTGTAATACCAACATGTTTCAAGCAGACCACCATAGTCCCTGTGCCCAAGAACACTAAGGTAACCTGCCTAAATGACTACCGACCCGTAGCACTGACGTCAGTAGCCATGAAGTGCTTTGAAAGGCTGGTCATGGCTCACATCAACACCATCATCCCAGAAACCCTAGACCCACTCCAATTTGCATACTGCCCCAACAGATCCACAGATGATGCAATCTCTATTGCACTCCACACTGCCCTTTCCCACCTGGACAAGAGGAACACCTACGTGAGAATGCTATTCATTGACTACAGCTCAGCGTTCAACACCATAGTGCACTCAAAGCTCATCACTAAGCTAAGGACCCTGGGACTAAACACCTCCCTCTGCAACTGGATCCTGGACTTCCTGACGGGCCGCCCCCAGATGGTAAGGGTAGGTAACAACACATCTGCCACGCTGATCCTCAACACAGGGGCCCCTCAGGGGTGCGTGCTCAGTCCCCTCCTGTACTCCCTGTTCACCCAAGACTGCATGGCCATGCAAGACTCCAACACCATCATTAAGTGTGCCGACGACACAACAGTGGTAGGCCTGATCACCGACAATGATGAGACGGCCTATAGGGAGGAGGTCAGAGACCTGGCCATGTGGTGCCAGGATAACAACCTCTCCCTCAACGTGAGCAAGACAAAGGAGATGATTGTGGACTACAAGAAAAAGAGGACTGAGCACGCCCCCATTCTCATCAACGGGGCTGTAGTGGAACAGGTTGAGAGCTTCAAGTTCCTTGGTGTCCACATCACCAACAAACTATCATGGTCCAAACACACCAAGACAGTCGTGAAGAGGGCACGACAAAACCTATTCCCCCTAAGGAGACTGAAAAGATTAGGCATGGGTCCTCAGATCCTCAAAACGTTCTACAGCTGCACCATCAAGAGCATCCTGACTCGTTGCATCACTGCCTGGTATGGCATCTGCTTGGCCTCTTGAGGGTAGTGTTTACGGCCCAGTACATCACTGGGGCCAAGCTGCCTGCCATCCAGGACCTCTATACCAGGCGGTGTCAGAGGAAGGCCCTAGAAATTGTCAAAGACTCCAGCCACCCTAGTCATAGACTGTTCTCTCTGCTACCGCATGGCAAGCGGTACCGGAGCGCCAAGTCTAGGTCCAAAAGGCTTCTTAACAGCTTCTTTTGTCTTTGACCAAAAATTGTGTTTGACCAGATACAATGCTATTTTACTGTAAACAAATTGACAACAACCTTTCAGCATGCTTATAGAGAAGGACATTCAACAAGCACAGCACTTACACAAATGACTGGCTTTACACCCCCTGCTATAATGTGGATACAGAGTTACCTGTCTAACAGAACACAGAGGGTGTTCTTTAATGGAAGCCTCTCAAACATAATCCAGGTAGAATCAGGAATTCCCCAGGGCAGCTGTCTAGGCCCCTTGCTTTTTCCCATCTTTACTAATGACCTGCCACTGGCTTTGAGTAAATCCAGTGTGTCTATGTATGCGGATGACTCAACATTATACACGTCAGCTACTACTGCGACTGAAATGACAGCAACACTTAACAAAGAGTTGCAGTTAGTTTCAGAATGTGTGGCAAGGAATAAGTTAGTCCTGAATATTTCCAAAACTACAAGCATTGTATTTGGGTCAAATCATTCACTAAACCATGAACCTCAACTACATCTCGTAATGAATAATGTGGAAATTGAGCAAGTTGAGGAGACTAAACTGCTTGGAGTAACCCTGGATTGTAGACTGTCATGGTCAAAGCATGTTGATACAACAGTAGCTAAGATGGGGAGAAGTCTGTCCATAATAAAGCGCAGCTCTGCCTTCTTAACAGCACTATCAACAAGGCAGGTCCTACAGGCCCTAGTTTTGTCGCACCTGGAATACTGTTCAGTCGTGTGGTCAGGTGCCACAAAGAGGGACTTAGGAAAATTGCAGTTGGCTCAGAACAGGGCAGCAAGGCTGGCCCTTAAAAGTACACGGAGAGCTAATTTTAATGAGATGCATGTCAGTCTCTCCTGGCTCAGAGTGGAGGAGAGATTGACTTCATCACTGCTTGTTTTTGTAAGAGGTGTTGACAAGGTGAATGTACCGAGCTCTCTGTTTAAACTACTATCACACAGCTCGGAAACCCATGCATACCCCACAAGACATGCCACCAGAGGTCTCTTCACAGTCCCCAAGTCCAGAACAGACTATGGGAGGCGCACAGTACTACATAGAGCCATGACTACATGGAACTCTATTCCACATCAGGTAACTGATGCAAGCAGTAGAATCAGATTTATTTTTTTAAACAGATAAAAATACACCTTATGGAACAACGGGGACTGTGAAGAGACCAACACAAGGGTATAGACACATGCATACGCACACATTTACGCTGTTTATTATCTATGCATAGTCAAATTAACTCTACCCACATGTACATATTACCTCAATTACCTTGACTAACCTGTGCCCACACACATTGACTCGGTACCGGTACCCCCTGTATATAGCCTCCCTACAGTTATTTCACATTGACTCTGTACCGGTACCCCCCTGTATATAGCCTCTCTACTGTTATTTAACTGCTGCTCTTAAATGTTATCAATTTTTTTTACTTAAAACGGCATTGTTGGTTAAGGGCTTGTAAGTAAGCATTTCACTGTAAGGTCTACACCTGTTGTATACAGTGCATGTGACAAATAACATTTTATTTTATTTGAAACCCACCTCCAGGCTGTGTAAGGGCTATTTGACCAAGAAGGAGAGTGATGGAGTGCTGCATCAGATGACCTGGCCTCAACAATCCCCAGACCTCAACCCAATTGAGATGGTTTGGGATGAGTTGGACCGCAGAGTGAAGGAAAAGCAGCCAACAAGTGCTCAGCATATGTGGGAACTCCTTCAAGACTGTTGGAAAAGCATTCCAGGTGAAGCTGGTTTAGAGAATGCCAAGCGTGTGCAAAGCTGTCATCAAGGCAAAGGGTGGCTATTTGAAGAATCTCAAATATAAAATATATTTTGATTTGTTTAACACTTTTTTGGCTACTACATGATTCCATATGTGTTTTGATGTCTTCACTATTATTCTAAAATGTAGAAAATAGTACAAATAAAGAAAAACCCTTGAATAAGTAGGTGTTCTAAAACTTTTGACTGGTACTTTATTTTTCAGACATTTTTATATTTTGTAGATTTTAAATTTATACCTTTTATTATTTTTCGAATTCTTCACCTTTGATTTAATACAAATATTTCAAATATTACAGCTAATTCACGTACAGATCAAATTTCCAATAGCTTCCAGTCTAAATTACATATACAGTGAGGGAAAAAAGTATTTGATCCCCTGCTGATTTTGTACGTTTGCCCACTGACAAAGAAATGATCAGTCTATAATTTTAATGGTATGTTTATTTTGCTACGGCTGGCCATGCTTTCCACCTGGCTACCACTACCCCGGCCACCAGCTCTGCACCCTCCGCTGCAACTTGCCCATGCCCCCCCCCCCGCTTCTCCTTCACACAAATCCAGACAGCTGATGTTCTAAAAGAGCTGCAAAATCTGGACCCCTACAAATCATCTGGGCTAGACAATCTGGACCCTTTCTTTCTAAAACTAGCCGCCGAAATTTGTCGCAACCCCTATTACTAGCCTGTTCAACCTCTCTTTCGTAACGTCTGAGATCCCCAGAGATTGGAAAGCTGCCGCGGTCATCCCCCTCTTCAAAGGGGGTGACACTCTAGATCCAAACTGTTACAGACCCATATCCATCCTGCCCTGCCTTTCAAAAGTTTTTGAAAGCCAAGTCAACAAACAGATCACCGACCATTTCGAATACCACCGTACCTTCTCCGCTATGCAATCCGGTTTCCGAGCTGGTCATGGGTGCACTTCAGCCACGCTCAAGGTCCTAAACGATATTATAACCGCGATCGATAATAGACAGTACTGTGCAGCCGTTTTCATTGACCTGGCCAAGGCTTTCGACTCTGTCAACCACCGCATTCTTATTGGCAGACTAAATAGCCTTGGTTTCTCAAATGACTGCCTCGCCTGGTTCACCAACTACTTCTCAGATAGAGTTAAATGTGTCAAATCGGAGGGCCTGTTGTCTGGACCTATGGCAGTCTCTATGGGGGTGCCACAGGGTTCAATTCTTGGGCCGACTCTTTTCTCTGTGTATATCAATGATGTCGCTCTTGCTGCTGGTGACTCTCAGATCCACCTCTACGCAGACGACACCATTTTGTATACATCTGGCCCTTCATTGGACACTGTGTTAACAAACCTCCAAACGAGCTTCAATTCCATACAACACTCCTTCAGTAGCCTCCAACTGCTCTTAAACACTACTAAAACTAAATGCATGCTCTTCAACCGAATGCTGCTTGCACCCGCCCACCTGACTAGAATCACTACTCTCGACGGGTCTGACCTAGAGTATGTGGACAACTACAAATATCTAAGTGTCTGGTTAGACTGTAAACTCTCCTTCCAGACTCACATTAAGAATCTCCAATCCAAAGTTAAATCTAGAATCGGTTTCCTATTTCGCAACAAAGCCTCCTTCACTCATGCTGCCAAACATGCCCTCGTAAAACTGACTATCCTACCGATCCTTGACTTCGGCGATGTCATTTACAAAATAGCCTCCAACACTCTACTCAGCAAATTGGATGTAGTCTATCACAGTGCCATCCGTTTTGTCTCCAAAGCCCCATATAATACCCACCACTGTGACCTGTACGCTCTTGTTGGCTGGTCCTCACTACATATTCGTCGCCAAACCCACTGGCTCCAGGCCATCTATAAATCACTGCTAGGCAAATCCCCGCCTTATCTTAGCTCATTGGTCACCATAGCAACACCCACCCGTAGTCTGCGCTCCAGCGGGTATATCTCACTGGTCATCCCCAAAGCCAACACCTCCTTTGGCCACCATTCCTTCCAGTTCTCTGCTGCCAATGACTGGAACAAATTGCAAAAGTCTCTGAAGCTGGAGACACTTATCTCCCTCACTAACTTTAAGCATCAGTTGTCAGAGCACCTTACCGATCACTGCACCTGTACACAGCCCATCTGAAATTAGCCCGCCCAACTACCTCATCCCTATATTGTTATTTATTTTGCTCATTTGTACCCCAGTATCTCTATTTGCACATCATCTCTTGCACATCTATCATTCCAGTGTTAATACTAATTGTAATTATTTTGCACTATAGCCTATTTTATTGCCTTACCTCCATAACTTGCTAAATTTGCACACACTGTGTATATATATGTATTTCTGTTGTATTTTTGACTTTGTTTTGTTTTACCCCATATGTAACTCTGTGTTGTTGTTTTTATCGCACTCCTTTGCTTTATCTTGGCCAGGTCGCAGTTGTAAATGAGAACTTGTTCTCAACTGGTTTACCTGGTTAAATAAAGGTGAAATAAAAAAAATAATAATAATAATTTGAACAGTGAGAGACAGAATAACAACAAAAAAATCCAGAAAAATGCTTGTCAAAAATGTTATAAATTGATTTGCATTTTAATGAGGGAAATAAGTATTTGACCCCTCTGCAAAACATGACTTAGTACTTGGTGGCAAAACCCTTGTTGGCAATCACAGAGGTCAGACGTTTCTTGTAGTTGGCCTCCAGGTTTGCACACATCTCAGGAGGGATTTTGTTCCACTCCTCTTTGCAGATCTTTTCCAAGTCATTAAGGTTTTGAGGCTGACGTTTGGCAACTCGAACCTTCAGCTCCCTCCACAGATTTTCTATGGGATTAAGGTCTGGAGACTGGCTAGGCCTGTCACGGATTCTGCCGAGACTGCCCTTCCTTCTGGTTCGGGCAGGCTTCGGCGTTCGTCGTCACCGGAATTCTGCTGCCGATCTATGTTCTATGTTTCTATGTTCATCTGGTTGTTGTCTAGTGTTGCACCTGTTTTCCATTATGGTATTATGTCCTTCCCTATTTAACCTGTTCCCTCCCACTGTGTGTTGTGCGTGTTTGTTACTTGTTTGAGTGTCGTTTGTGAGCGGGTTTGCTCCTCCCTGTGTTGGAGGTTTTGCTTGTTTCTTTACTATTCAGTAAAGTAGATTTTCATTTCATTCTGTGTCCTGCGCTTGACTCTGGCCTACCGCATTCCACAGACATTCATGACAAGGCCACTCCAGGACCTTAATGGCCTTCTTCTTGAGCCACTCCTTTGTTGCCTTGGCCGTATGTTTTGGGTCATTGTCATGCTGCAATCCCCATCCACGACCCATTTTCAATGCCCTGGCTGAGGGAAGGAGGTTCTCACCCAAGATTTGACGGTACATGGCCCCGTCCATCGTCCCTTTGATGCGGTGAAGTTGTCCTGTCCCCTTAGCAGAAAAACACCCCCAAAGCATAATGTTTCCACCTCCATGTTTGACGGTGGGGATGGGGTTCTTGGGGTCATAGGCAGCATTCCTCCTCCTCCAAACACGGCGAGTTGAGTTGATGGCAAAGAGCTCCATTTTGGTCTCATCTGACCACAACACTTTCACCCAGTTATCCTCTGAATCATTCAGATGTTCATTGGCAAACTTCAGACGGCCCTGTATATGTGCTTTCTTGAGCAGGGGGACCTTGCGGGCGCTGCAGGATTTCAGTCCTTCACGACGTAGTGTGTTACCAATTGTTTTCTTGGTAACTATGGTCCCAGCTGCCTTGAGATCATTGACAAGATCCTCCCGTGTAGTTCTGGGCTGATTCCTCACCGTTCTCATGATCATTGCAACTCCACGAGGTGAGATCTTGCATGGAGCCCCAGGCCGAGGGAGATTGACAGATATTTTGTGTTTCTTCCATTTGCGAATAATCACACCAACTGTTGTTACCTTCTCACCAAGCTGCTTGGCGATGGTCTTGTAGCCCATTCCAGCCTTGTGTAGGTCTACAATCTTGTCCCTGACATCCTTGGAGAGCTCTTTGGTCTTGGCCATGGTGGAGAGTTTGGAATCTGATTGATTGATTGCTTCTGTGGACAGGTGTCTTTTATACAGGTAACAAACTGAGATTAGGAGCACTCCCTTTAAGAGTGTGCTCCTAATCTCAGCTTGTTACCTGTATAAAAGACACCTGGGAGCCAGAAATCTTTCTGATTGAGAGGGAGTCAAATACTTATTTCCCTCATTAAAATGCAAATCAATTTATAACATTTTTGACATGCGTTTTTCTGGATTTTTGTTGTTGTTATTCTGTCTCTCACTGTTCAAATAAACCTACCATTAAAATTATAGACTGATCATGTCTTTGTCAGTGGGCAAACGTACAAAATCAGCAGGGGATCGAATACTTTTTTCCCCTCACTGTACATCTAAAACCACTTGATGATAGGTCACAGTACACCCATTAGAATATACATTTTTAATTTAACTGATTTTTTCATGAATATTGTCTGTGACCTGATCTGTCTAATTTCTAATAACTGTCCATATGGGATATACAGTGGGGAAAAAAAGTATTTAGTCAGCCACCAATTGTGCAAGTTCTCCCACTTAAAAAGATGAGAGAGGCCTGTAATTTTCATCATAGGTACACGTCAACTATGACAGACAAAATGAGAAAAAAAATTCCAGAAAATCACATTGTAGGATTTTTAATGAATTTATTTGCAAATTATGGTGGAAAATAAGTATTTGGTCAATATCAAAAGTTTCTCAATACTTTCTTATATACCCTTTGTTGGCAATGACACAGGTCAAATGTTTTATGTAAGTCTTCACAAGGTTTTCACACACTGTTGCTGGTATTTTGGCCCATTCCTCCATGCAGATCTCCTCTAGAGCAGTGATGTTTTGGGGCTGTCGCTGGGCAACACAGACTTTCAACTCCCTCCAAAGATTTTCTATTGGGTTGAGATCTGGAGACTGGCTAGGCCACTCCAGGACCTTGAAATGCTTCTTACGAAGCCACTCCTTCGTTGCCCGGGCGGTGTGTTTTGGATCATTGTCATGCTGAAAGACCCAGCCACGTTTCATCTTCAATGCCCTTGCTGATGGAAGGAGGTTTTCACTCAAAATCTCACGATACATGGCCCCATTCATTTTTCCTTTACACGGATCAGTCGTCCTGGTCCCTTTGCAGAAAAACAGCCCCAAAGCATGATGTTTCCACCCCCATGCTTCACAGTAGGTATGGTGTTCTTTGGATGCAACTCAGCATTCTTTGTCCTCCAAACACGACAAGTTGAGTTTTTACCAAAAAGTTCTATTTTGGTTTCATCTGACCATATGACTTTCTCCCAATCCTCTTCTGGATGCACTCTAGCAAACTTCAGACGGGCCTGGACATGTACTGGCTTAAGCAGGGGGACACGTCTAGCACTGCAGGATTTGAGTCCCTGGTGGCGTAGTGTGTTACTGATGGTAGGCTTTGTTACTTTGGTCCCAGCTCTCTGCAGGTCATTCACTAGGTCCCCCCGTGTGGTTCTGGGATTTTTGCTCACCGTTCTTGTGATCATTTTGACCCCACGGTGTGAGATCTTGCGTGGAGCCCCAGATCGAGGGAGATTATCAGTGGTCTTGTATGTCTTCCATTTCCTAATAATTGCTCCCACAGTTGATTTCTTCAAACCAAGCTGCTTACCTATTGCAGATTCAGTCTTCCCAGCCTGGTGCAGGTCTACAATTTTGTTTCTGGTGTCCTTTGACAGCTCTTTGGTCTTGGCCATAGTGGAGTTTGGAGTGTGACTGTTTGAGGTTGTGGACAGGTGTCTTTTATACTGATAACAAGTTCAAACAGGTGCCATTAATACAGGTAACGAGTGGAGGACAGAGGAGCCTCTTAAAGAAGAAGTTACTGGTCTGTGAGAGCCAGAAATCTTGCTTGTTTGTAGGTGACCAAATACTTATTTTCCACCATAATTTGCAAATAAATTCATTAAAAATCCTACAATGTGATTTTCTGGATTTTCTTTTCTCAATTTGTCTGTCATAGTTGACGTGTACCTATGATGAAAATGACAGGCCTCTCTCATCTTTTTAAGTGGGAGAACTTGCACAATTGGTGGCTGACTAAATACTTTTTTTCCCCACTGTAGATCTACAGACAAGCCGGTTCTTCGAGCTTATAAATAAATACATTTTAAAAACGTTTAAATACGTACACCTTTTATTTTTTCAAAATTCCTCACCTTTGATTTTCTAAAACATTATCACATATTACAATTGTGGTGATTAATTCACATACAGATTACATTTTCAATAGCTTCCTGTCCAAATGTCTTGAAATGTGTAGTCTATGGCATTTCAGATTTACAAATGATAATTTATCACAAAGTATTTTGGACATAGTGAACTACTTTTTTAAAGTAACTTTAAGAAGTAAACTATATTTTTAATAATTGTAGCTTTAGTGTATAACTTATTCCAGTGTGAAGTAGTTGGTAGCTTGGTTAACTATATTTTCACAGTAGCTTCCCCAACGCTGACATATCTTTTTTTTGGAACTGTCAATGAAAAAGCCATGAATTGTACGTTTATTGAGAGATAGAAAAATGAAAGACCGCCATCAAAATGTTTTTTCAATTACATAGTGAGGAAGTTTCAAAGGTAAAATGAATCTTTCATAGTGAATTTAAGTAATTTAATATAATTAACATTCTTGCATTCTATCTTCCTGAATTCCAATATTTTTTATGTGCAAAGCATGTATAGGCCTACAGTGAATATGTAAATGCAATTATTTATTTATTTTGAGTGGGGTTTAGTAAGTAGTTGCCAGAATGCAAAATGACTGTTAAACGAGTTGGTATGAAGCCCTTTCCTGCAGTCTAATGACCAAAGCGCCCTCTAGTGGCCTCATGGGTGGAATGTTATTAATATGTATTTATTAATATGTATTTATTTTCCGTAGAAAATCTGGTCGTTTCTATGTCAAACGGTTTTGTTATATTTCAGTCTTCTGTGATGTATATAAAGTGTAATATTGGGATGCAAACTCAAAATGTAATACATTTAAACTCTATATCTGACATGGTACAGGTGTCTTCTTTTTCTAAGTCCATAACCATGTGTGTGAGGTGGATACTTTTGTTTCAAAGTAGATTTGTTTAAGACTACCAAGAAACACTGTGTGACCCTGATTTAACCCACTGCAGAAAAAGGTTTTAATATTGCTTTTCTTTACTATTGCTAAATTTGCAACATGTTTATTAGGCCTTACACCCAACTGTTAATGTGACATTGTAAAGCATTTTTGTAGGATTTCTGATTTTAAATGACATGTGTGACATGTAATTATTTTATTTGATATGTATTTGTTTATTTATTTCCCAACTCGGTTATTGTGTATTAAGTACTTTAAGTTGAATAAACATATGCACACTTTGTACCACCACTATACCTTTTGAATTGTCTCATTATCTGTTGAGTCATTGTTTACCAAATTGTGGGGTGCGACCCCCAAGGGGGACGGGGAGAGGGACCCCCGAGGGGGACGGGGAGAGGGACCCCCGAGGGGGACGGGGAGAGGGACCCCCGAGGGGGACGGGGAGAGGGACCCCCGAGGGGGACGGGGAGAGGTAACTGAACTAAATTGTTACACCTACTCAAGCAAATAGTTGGAGCTATTGCCATATTACCATATTGCTGAAACCCGTCAAATCCACTCAGATCTCCACCAGTGCATTGGGCATATGGTCTAGGGGTCGATGTGTGATTAGGACATGCAGTACTTCCAGGACCAATACCATCTATCCATTCTGTCTTATATCGGACCCAGGGCCTCCCGAGTGGTGCAGCGGTCTAAGGCACTGCATCGCAGTGTTACGGCATCACTACACTAAAAAAAGAATACAATAAAACATTTTTTTTTAAACATTGACAGACTGAATGGACAGATACATAGGGATAAGGGAAGCAAATTAGGAAGGAAACTTCACCTGGCGGTGCCAATGAGAGGTGTGCCTGTCAATACAAATACAAAACCCACCAAGACAGTCGTGAAAAGGGCACGACAAAGCCTATTCCTCCTCAGGAGACTGAAAAGATTTGGCATGGGTCCTCAGATCCTCAAAAAGTTCTACAGCTGCACCATCGAGAGCATCCTGACTGGTTGCATCACCGCCTGGTATGGCAACTGCTCAGCCTCTGACTGCAAGGCACTACAGAGGGTAGTGCGTACGGCCCATTACATCACTGGTGCCAAGCTTCCTGCCATCCAGGACCTCTATACCAAGCGGTGTCAGAGGAAGGCCCTCAAAATTGTCAAAGACTCCAGCCACCCTAGTCATAGACTGTTCTCTCTGCTACCGCACGGCAAGCGGTACCGGAGTGCCAAGTCTAGGTCCAAAAGACTTCTCAACAGCTTCTACCCCCAAGCCATAAGACTCCTGAACAGCTAATCATGGCTACCCGGACTATTTGCACTGCCCCCCCACCCCATCCTTTTACGCTGCTGCTACTCTGTTAATTATTTATGCATAGTCACTTTAACTCTACCCACATGTACATATTACTTCAACTACCTCAACTAGCCGGTGCCCCCGCACATTGACTCTGCACCGGTACCCCCCTGTATATATAGCCTCCCTACTGTCACTTTATTTTACTGTATATATAGCCTCCCTACTGTCACTTTATTTTACTGTATATATAGCCTCCCTACTGTCACTTTATTTTACTGTATATATAGCCTCCCTACTGTTATTTTATTTTACTTCTGCTCTTTTTTTCTCAACACTTTTTTGTTGTTGTTTTATTTTACTTTTTTATTAAAAAATAAATGCACTGTTGGTTAAGGGCTGTAAGTAAGCATTTCACGGTAATGTCTACACCTGTTGTATTCGGCGCATGTGGCAAATAAAATTTGATTTGATTTGAAAATAGGTCCACAGGTTTAGAGGTGGTCATTGGCTCCACTTAGTGGCAGAACATTATATAAAGCAAATCACTGGAAGTTAAAGCATTTCACAACTACACAAGAGGGTAAACATGTAAAACCTATGTTAGAATAAAGACCTAGGTAGGAAATATATGAATGATTGGTTTTATTATTGTGTCATGCATCTTCATGATGACCACATTGGCTTATAAGACACTATTTGTTCTATCCAAATAAAATGATCATGACAGTGCCTTCGGAAAGTATTCAGACCCCTTGACTTTTTCCACATTTTGTTACGTTACAGCCTTATTCTAAAATTGATTAAATCAATAAAAATCCTCATCAATCTACACACAATACAAAAGGGAAAACAGGTTTTTAGAATTTTTGCAAATGTATAAAAAATAAACAACTGAAACACCTTATTCACATAAGTATTCAGACCCTTTGCTATGAGACTTGAAATTCAATTGTCTGGACATGATTTGTAAAGGCACACACCTGTCTATATAAGGTCCCACAGTTGACAGTGCATGTCAGAGCAAAAACCAAGCCATGAGGACGAAGGAATTGACCGTAGAGCTCCGAGACAGGATTGTGTCTTATATTTTCACACACGTACAGTACCTACAGATCAATTTAGAAAAAGGCTGTAATGTAACAAAATGTGGAAAAAGTCAAGGGGTCTGAATACTTTCCCAATACACTACCTACATATGCACACATCAATTGCATTCCTACTGAAATGAAAACAATTGAAACACAAAACAAAAACATTTCAGTTATACAATTTATCTTGTCGTGTCTTCCAAGCTTTGGAAATAAAATGTGCAGCTAGGAACGCTTATTTTCTGAATTCTAGTTGATCTTCAGCACTACTGCAGAATAGTTCTGGTTTCTGCTGTTGCATTTTTTCAAACAAGGTTTCTCTTAAATCATAATATAAAGTACAGTCAAATAAAAAGTGCAGTTCATTCTCTCCCTCCCCTAAATCACAGACTGTACATAGCCACTCTTCTTCATCTATGCCATTGAACCAGCCTACTTCAATAGCCAAGAGGAAGTATCCCGGTTCTCAACTGGGCACACAAGGATATTTGATTTCTTGTAAGGTGAAAGGTGACATACGGTTCTAGATCATAGGTGTTTTTACTCTGGTTAGAAGTTTTGAGTTTTAACCATTTATCAGTTGACCATTTTTAATAATATAATAATAATAATATGCCATTTAGCAGACGCTTTTATCCAAAGCGACTTACAGTCATGATTTTTCTTTGTAGCTAAGGGTTAACTTGTGTTTGATCATATTGACTTTGCGCCATAACTTGTTTCTAAATATGAGATTCCTTAAATATGTCATTGAGTTCCTTTGTCCAAAGGTAGTTGTGTGTTTTATCCCAGTTGAAGACCTTGTTTGTTATTCTGTCCTCCAGCATATCGATAACACGGTTCCATAACCTAATAATTTCACCCCTCTGGCTGCAAGCCATGTCTTCTTGAATAACAAGGCTTGGGGAAAGCTTATGTACTCCAAGGAAACATCTTATGGCTCTGTTTTGAATAGAGTTAGTCCTGTTTTGACTTCTTTACAACCCCAGATTCCAGCAGCATCGTTCATTATAGGACACATTAATTATAGAGCTGTGAATACTGTATGTCCAATAGCCAAGGGCTTAGAGATGTTCAGTTTATTACCAACTGACCCCAACGCTCTGCTTGCAGAGTCAGATAGGGACTTTATACCCTCCTCAAAGGTCATATATTCATCAAAAGGAAACCAAGGTATTTAGTTAGTGTAGTTTAGGAGCATTGCTCCAAAAGAAAAGTCATGAATACTTCTTACTCTACCCTTTTTTCTGAAGTGCATTATCTGGGGTTTTATCTTGATTGATCATTAATATCCACTATATTAAATATGTACAATTTTTTAAACGTTTTTTCCGAGTTAGATTTTAAAACCATCTGGATATAAAGCTACTAAGAGACTGAGTTAACCAAAGCATTAATAGGAAACATATTTCTAGAAAATCAAAGGGGACAGACCAGAGGAGACAGACCAGAGGAGACAGACCAGAGGAGACAGACCAGAGGAGACAGACCAGAGGAGACACAGACCAGAGTAGACAGACCAGAGGAGACAGACCAGAGGAGACAGACCAGAGGAGACAGACTAGAGGAGACAGACCAGCGTAGACAGACCAGAGGAGACAGACCAGAGGAGACAGACCAGAGGAGACAGACCAGCGTAGACAGACCAGAGGAGACAGACCAGAGGAGACAGACCAGAGGAGACAGACCAGAGGAGACAGACCAGGGTAGACAGACCAGAGGAGACAGACCATAGGAGACAGACCAGAGGAGACAGACCATGGATGGGAAGGGAGACAGACCAGAGGAGACAGACCAGAGGAGACAGGCCAGAGGAGACAGACCAGAGGAGACAGACCAGAGTAGACAGACCAGAGGAGACAGACCAGAGGAGACAGACCAGAGACAGACCAGAGGAGACAGACCAGAGGAGACAGACCAGAGGAGACAGACCATGGATGGGAAGGGAGACAGACCAGAGGAGACAGACCAGAGGAGACAGACCAGAGGAGACAGACCAGAGTAGACAGACCAGAGGAGACAGACCAGAGGATACAGACCAGAGTAGACAGACCAGAGGAGACAGACCAGAAGAGACAGACCAGAGGAGACAGACCAGAGTAGACAGACCAGAGGAGACAGACCAGAGGAGACAGACCAGAGTAGACAGACCAGAGTAGACAGACCAGAGTAGGCAGACCAGAGGAGACAGACCAGAGTAGACAGACCAGAGTAGACAGACCAGAGGAGAAGACCAGAGTAGACAGACCAGAGGAGACAGACCAGAGGAGACAGACCAGAGGAGACAGACCAGAGGAGACAGACCAGAGTAGACAGACCAGAGGAGAAGACCAGAGGAGACAGACCAGAGGAGACAGACCAGAGGAGACAGACCAGAGTAGACAGACCAGAGGAGACAGACCAGAGGAGACAGACTAGAGGAGACAGACCAGCGTAGACAGACCAGAGGAGACAGACCAGAGGAGACAGACCAGAGGAGACAGACCAGCGTAGACAGACCAGAGGAGACAGACCAGAGGAGACAGACCAGAGGAGACAGACCAGAGTAGACAGACCAGAGGAGACAGACCAGAGGAGACAGACCAGAGTAGACAGACCAGAGGAGACAGACCAGAGGAGACAATCCAGAGTAGACAGACCAGAGGAGCCAGACCAGAGTAGACAGACCAGAGGAGACAGACCAGAGGAGACAGACCAGAGGAGACAGACCATGGATGGGAAGGGAGACAGACCAGAGGAGCACAGACCAGAGGAGGACAGACCAGAGGAGGACAGAACGAAAAGAGGAGACAGACCAGAGGAGACAGACCATGGATGGGAAGGGAGACAGACCAGAGGAGACAGACCAGAGGAGACAGACCAGAGGAGACAGACCAGAGTAGACAGACCAGAGGAAGACACGACCAGAGGAGACAGACCAGAGGAGACAGACCATGGATGGGAAGGGAGACAGACCAGAGGAGACAGACCAGAGGAGGACAAACCAGAGAACAGACCAGAGGAGACAGACCAGAGGATACAGACCAGAGTAGACAGACCAGAGGAGACAGACCAGAGGAGACAGACCAGAGGAGACAGACCAGAGTAGACAGACCAGAGGAGACAGACCAGAGGAGACAGACCAGAGTAGACAGACCAGAGTAGACAGACCAGAGTAGGCAGACCAGAGGAGACAGACCAGAGTAGACAGACCAGAGTAGACAGACCAGAGGAGAAGACCAGAGTAGACAGACCAGAGGAGACAGACCAGAGGAGACAGACCAGAGTAGACAGACCAGAGGAGAAGACCAGAGGAGACAGACCAGAGGAGACAGACCAGAGTAGACAGACCAGAGGAGACAGACCAGAGGAGACAGACCAGAGGAGACAGACCAGAGGAGACAGACCAGAGTAGACAGACCAGAGGAGACAGACCAGAGGACACAGACCAGAGTAGACAGACCAGAGGAGACAGACCAGAGGAGACAGACCAGAGGAGACAGACCAGAGGAGACAGACCAGAGGAGACAGACCATGGATGGGAAGGGAGACAGACCAGAGGAGACAGACCAGAGGAGACAGACCAGAGGAGACAGACCAGAGAAGGCAAACCAGAGGAGAAGACCAGAGGAGACAGACCAGAGGAGACAGACCAGAGGAGACAGACCAGAGGAGACAGACCAGAGTAGACAGACCATGGATGGGAAGGGAGACAGACCAGAGGAGACAGACCAGAGGAGACAGGCCATGGATGGGAAGGGAGACAGACCAGAGGAGACAGACCAGAGTAGACAGACCAGAGGAGACAGACCAGAGGAGACAGACCAGAGGAGACAGACCAGAGTAGACAGACCAGAGGAGAAGACCAGAGGAGACAGACCAGAGGAGACAGACCAGAGTAGACAGACCAGAGGAGACAGACCAGAGGAGACAGACCAGAGGAGACAGACCAGAGACAGACCAGAGTAGACAGACCAGAGGAGACAGACCAGAGGAGACAGACCAGAGGAGACAGACCAGAGGAGACAGATCAGAGGAGACAGACCAGAGGAGACAGACCATGGATGGGAAGGGAGACAGACCAGAGGAGACAGACCAGAGGAGACAGACCATGGATGGGAAGGGAGCCAGACCAGAGGAGACAGACCAGAGTAGACAGACCAGAGGAGACAGACCAGAGGAGACAGACCAGAGGAGACAGACCAGAGGAGACAGACCAGAGGAGACAGACCAGAGGAGACATAGACCATGGATGGGAAGGGAGACAGACCAGAGGAGACAGACCAGAGGAGACAAACCAGAGGAGACAGACCAGAGAAGGCAAACCAGAGGTGAAGACCAGAGGAGACAGACCAGAGTAGACAGACCAGAGGAGACAGACCAGAGGAGACAGACCAGAGGAGACAGACCAGAGTAGACAGACCATGGATGGGAAGGGAGACAGACCAGAGGAGACAGACCAGAGGAGACAGACCATGGATTGGAAGGGAGACAGACCAGAGTAGACAGACCAGAGGAGACAGACCAGAGGAGACAGACCAGAGGAGACAGACCAGAGTAGACAGACCAGAGGAGACAGACCAGAGGAGACAGACCAGAGGAGACAGACCAGAGGAGACAGACCAGCGTAGACAGACCAGAGGAGACAGACCAGAGGAGACAGACCAGAGGAGACAGACCAGAGGAGACAGACCAGAGTAGACAGACCAGAGGAGGCAGCCCAGAGGAGACAGACCAGAGGAGACAGACCAGAGGAGACAGACCAGAGGAGACAGATCAGAGGAGACAGACCAGAGGAGACAGACCATGGATGGGAAGGGAGACAGACCAGAGGAGACAGACCAGAGGAGACAGACCAGAGGAGACAGACCATGGATGGGAAGGGAGACAGACCAGAGGAGACAGACAAGAGGAGACAGACCAGAGGAAACAGACCAGAGGAGACAGACCAGAGGAGACAGCCCATGGATGGGAAGGGAGACAGACCAGAGGAGACAGACCAGAGGAGACAGCCCATGGATGGGAAGGGAGACAGACCAGAGGAGACAGACCAGAGGAGACAGACCATGGATGGGAAGGGAGACAGACCAGAGGAGACAGACCAGAGGAGACAGACCAGAGGAGACAGCCCAGAGGAGACAGCCCAGAGGAGACAGACCAGAGGAAACAGACCAGAGGAGACAGACCAGAGGAGACAGCCCATGGATGGGAAGGGAGACAGACCAGATGAGACAGACCAGAGGAGACAGCCCATGGATGGGAAGGGAGACAGACCAGAGGAGACAGCCCAGAGGAGACAGCCCAGAGGAGACAGACCAGAGGAAACAGACCAGAGGAGACAGACCAGAGGAGACAGCCCATGGATGGGAAGGGAGACAGACCAGAGGAGACAGACCAGAGGAGACAGCCCATGGATGGGAAGGGAGACAGACCAGAGGAGACAGACCAGAGGAGACAGACCATGGATGGGAAGGGAGACAGACCAGAGGAGACAGACCAGAGGAGACAGACCAGAGGAGACAGCCCAGAGGAGACAGCCCAGAGGAGTCAGCCCAGAGTAGACAGACCATGGATGGGAAGGGTATTGAAACATAAACCTATCACCTATAAACTCAGGGAAGGAAATCTAATGAATGTAGCATGGATGAGGGGGGTCAGTGACTTCACATGATGTGGTTTTACATCTCCATTTCACCTGGATAGGAAGCTTTTGAAAAGTATCCTTGTTAATGGTTCAAATATATCACAGTAGTTAGAGGTAACTAATTGTCACGACTTCCTCCGAAGCTGCCTCCTCTCCTGGTTCAGGCAGGATTCGGCGTTCGTCGTCACCGGCCTTCTAGCCACTGCCACTCCTCATCTCATCATTCCATTTGTTTTGTCTTGTTTATTACACACCTGGTTCCTATCCCCTCATTAGTACCTGTATCAGTGTTCACTCTGCCCCCCTGTCTTTGTGTGTGATTGTTTATTGTGGAGGAGAGAGAAGCTCGGTGGAGCTCCGTGTATTTTGTATCGCCGGGATAATTCCCTGTGTGACTTGTAATTTCCAGTGCGAGTATTTTTGACGCATTACTGCGTAACTCTGTGTTTCAGAATAAATCCTGTTTTTCTGTGATTTACCCTCCTGCGCCTGACTCCTTCAACATCACCTCATCACACTAATAAACATGTAGGGCCATTCAGCGACTGGAGGCCCTATTCAGTGTGTGTAATCTCCATATAGGGCTAACCCTCCTAGATGGGAATGCAAAAAAATTTTTTTTGCTTACTTGCAATCACCGGTATTTACAACGGTCCCTAAAACACCTTTGCACCAGAAAACAGCATATTGCCTCCTTTGTGAAGGGAAGAGTTAGACTATCAGTAAAAACAAAGGGTGTACCTTGCTCTCTTCAGCATCTGATACTAGATACAGTTCAAGTCTGAAGTTTACATACATTTAGGTTGGAGTCATTAAAACTCCTTTTTCAACCACTCGGTTGGGACATCTACTTTGTGCATGACACAAGTAATTTTTACAACAATTGTTTACAGACAGATTATTTCACTTATAATTCACTGTATCACAATTCCAGTGGGTCAGAAGTTTACACTATTCCAGTTTCAACTGTTCTGCCTGCGGCTACGAAACCCCTACCTGTCCCAGACCTGCTGTTTTCAACTCTTAATGATCGGCTATGAAAAGCCAACTGAGAGACCTGAGCCCTAGGACCATACGTCGGGACTACCGGCCGTGGTGACTCCTTGCTGTCCCCATTCCGCCTGGCCTTGCTGCTATTCCAGTTTAAACTGTTCTGCCTGCGGTTATGGAACCCCTACCTGTCCCAGACCTGCTGTTTTCAACTCTTAATGATCGGCTATGAAAAGCCAACTGAGATTTATTCCTGATTATTATTTGACCATGCTTGTCACTTATGAACATTTTTGAACATCTTGGCATGGTTCTGTTATAATCTCCACCCGGCACAGCCAGAAGAGGACTGGCCACCCCTCATAGCCTGGTTCCTCTCTAGGTTTCTTCCTAGGTTTTCGCCTTTCTAGGGAGTTTTTCCTAGCCACCGTGCTTCTACACCTGCATTACTAGCTGTTTGGGGTTTTAGGCTGGGTTTCTGTACAGCACTTCGAGATATTAGCTGATGTAAGAAGGGCTATATAAAATAAAATTGATTGATTGATTGATTGACTAAGTTGACTGTGCCTTTAAACAGCTTGGAAAATTCCAGAAAATGATGTCATGGCTTTAGAAGCTTCTGATAGGCTAATTTACATCATTTGAGCCAATTGGTGGTGTACCTGTGGATGTATTTCAAGGCCTACCTTCAAACTCAGTGCCTCTTTGCTTGACATCATGGGAAAATCAAAAGAAATCAGCCAAGACCTCAGAAAAACAATTGTAGACCGCCACAAGTCTGGTTCATCCTTGGGAGCAATTTCCAAACGCCTGAAGGTACCACATTCATCTGTACAATCAATAGAACGCAAGTATAAACACCATGGGACCACGCAGCCGTCATACCGCTCAGGAAGGAGACGCGTTCTGTCTCCTAGAGATGAACGTACTTTGGTGCGAAAAGTGCAAATCAATCCCAGAACAACAGCAAAGGACCTTGTGAAGATGCTGGAGGAAACAGGTACAAAAGTATCTATATCCACAGTAAAATAAGTCCTATATCGACATAACCTGAAAGGCCGCTCAGCAAGGAAGAAGCAACTGCTCCAAAACCGCCATAAAAAAGCCAGACTACGGTTTGCAACTGCACATGGGGACAAAGATCGTACTTTTTGGAGAAATGGCCTCTGGTCTGATGAAACA
>LR778261.1:2139527-2183525 GCA_902810595.1 Coregonus sp. 'balchen'
GTCTACTGCTCCAGTCTACAGTCAGTCTACTGCTCTAGTCTACAGTCTGTCTACTGCTCTAGTCTACTGCTCCAGTCTACTGCTCTAGTCTACAGTCAGTCTACTGCTCTAGTCTACAGTCAGTCTACTGCTCCAGTCTACTGCTCCAGTCTACTGCTCCAGTCTACAGTCAGTCTACTGCTCCAGTCTACAGTCAGTCTACTGCTCCAGTCTACAGTCAGTCTACTGCTCTAGTCTACAGTCAGTCTACTGCTCTAGTCTACTGCTCCAGTCTACAGTCAGTCTACTGCTCTAGTCTACAGTCAGTCTACTGCTCCAGTCTACTGCTACAGTCTACTGCTCCAGTCTACAGTCAGTCTACTGCTCTAGTCTACAGTCAGTCTACTGCTCCAGTCTACTGCTCTAGTCTACAGTCAGTCTACTGCTCCAGTCTACTGCTCCAGTCTACAGTCAGTCTACTGCTCCAGTCTACAGTCAGTCTACTGCTCTAGTCTACAGTCTGTCTACTGCTCTAGTCTACAGTCAGTCTACTGCTCCAGTCTACAGTCAGTCTACTGCGCTAGTCTACAGTCAGTCTACTGCTCCAGTCTACAGTCAGTCTACTGCTCCAGTCTACAGTCAGTCTACTGCTCTAGTCTACAGTCAGTCTACTGCTCCAGTCTACAGTCAGTCTACTGCTCTAGTCTACAGTCAGTCTACTGCTCCAGTCTACAGTCAGTCTACTGCGCTAGTCTACAGTCAGTCTACTGCTCTAGTCTACAGTCAGTCTACTGCTCTAGTCTACAGTCAGTCTACTGCTCTAGTCTACAGTCAGTCTACTGCTCCAGTCTACAGTCAGTCTACTGCTCCAGTCTACTGCTCTAGTCTACTGCTCCAGTCTACAGTCAGTCTACTGCTCCAGTCTACTGCTCCAGTCTACTGCTCCAGTCTACAGTCAGTCTACTGCACTAGTCTACAGTCAGTCTACTGCTCTAGTCTACAGTCAGTCTACTGCTCCAGTCTACTGCTCCAGTCTACAGTCAGTCTACTGCACCAGTCTACAGTCAGTCTACTGCTCTAGTCTACTGCTCTAATCTATTGAGCATGAATAATTTACTGAAATAGTTAAACTATTGACACTAATGACTTAACATAAACATAAAGAAGTAAATAAACGAACATTGAAAGTCTTCTCTGTTTATATAGTTGTATTCATACATAAATACTTGCACACTGTGCTTGGCAGTATCACTTGGGTTTATTTATCTTACTGTATGTATCGGCAAATGATGTGTGCATTATCATCAAGTCATTCTAATGCTCCTGAAACAGGCAAACTCAGATGTGTGAGTGCTTTTCCTATTTGACCATTCACCTACAGACATTACCTTGTTTTGTTGACCGGAACATACTTTCTGTCTGTCTTTCCCTCTATCTATCTATCTATCCATCTATCCATCTATCCATCTGTCCATCTGTCCATCTGTCCGTCCGTCTGTCCGTCTGTCCGTCTGTCCGTCTGTCTGTCTGTCTGTCTGTCTGTCTGTCTGTCTGTCTGTCTGTCTGTCTGTCTGTCTGTCTGTCTGTCTGTCTGTCTGTCTGTCTGTCTGTCTGTCCCTCTATCTATCTATCTATCTATCTATCTATCTATCTATCTATCTATCTATCTATCTATCTATCTATCTATCTATCTATCTGTCTGTCTGTCTGTCTGTCTGTCTGTCTGTCTGTCTGTCTGTCTGTCTGTCTGTCTGTCTGTCTGTCTGTCTGTCCCTCTATCTATCTATCTGTCCGTCCGTCCGTCCGTCCGTCCGTCCGTCCGTCCGTCCGTCCGTCCGTCTGTCTGTCTGTCCGTCCGTCCGTCCGTCTGTCTGTCCCTCTATCTATCTATCTATCTATCTATCTATCTATCTATCTATCTATCTATCTATCTATCTATCTATCTATCTATCTATCTATCTATCTATCTGTCTATCTGTCTGTCTGTCTGTCTGTCTGTCTGTCTGTCTGTCTGTCTGGCTATCTGTCTGTCTGTCTGTCTGTCTGTCTGTCTGTCTGTCTGTCTGTCTGTATTATAACATTCCTCCAGTCCTCTCCTGGCTCACGTCCAGCTCTATCCTTTATTGCTATGAAATTGATTTGACCGACTTGCTTCCTCCCAGTGTCAATGTCACCCCAGACATGATTGTTTTAGGTTATAAAATCAGGGAAAGCACTCTATTAGGCTGAATACGGAGGATGATTATCTAAATCACTGCTGCCATTAGTCTCAAGGTTGGAATGGAACAGGCTCAAGAGAACTTGAAGTGCCTTTATTACGGGTATTAAGCTCATTCCTATTGGAGATTGTACCACTGTTTATCAAAGGTAATTGGAAGAATATTTGATGCCAATTTGCTATTTGTAATATCACAACAGTGGTTAGCCTAGATTTACCAGTGTTATAGTGTTACATGTCAGTAGTGTTATAGTGTTACATGTCAGTAGTTTTATAGTGTTACATGTCAGTAGTGTTATAGTGTTGAATGTCAGTAGTGTTATATGTCAGTAGTTTTATAGTGTTACATGTCAGTAGTTTTATAGTGTTACATGTCAGTAGTGTTATAGTGTTACATGTCAGTAGTTTTATAGTGTTACATGTCAGTAGTGTTATAGTGTTGAATGTCAGTAGTGTTATAGTGTTACATGTCAGTAGTTGTATAGTGTTACATGTCAGTAGTGTTATAGTGTTACATGTCAGTAGTGTTATAGTGTTACATGTCAGTAGTTTTATAGTGTTACATGTCAGTAGTGTTATAGTGTTACATGTCAGTAGTGTTATAGTGTTACATGTCAGTAGTGTTATAGTGTTACATGTCAGTAGTTTTATAGTGTTACATGTCAGTAGTTTTATAGTGTTACATGTCATTAGTGTTATAGTGTTACATGTCAGTAGTTTTATAGTGTTACATGTCAGTAGTGTTACATGTCAGTAGTGTTATAGTGTTACATGTCAGTAGTGTTACATGTCAGTAGTGTTATAGTGTTACATGTCAGTAGTTTTATAGTGTTATATGTCAGTAGAGTTATAGTGTTACATGTCAGTAGAGTTATTGTGTTACATGTCAGTAGTGTTATAGTGTTACATGTCAGTAGTGTTATAGTGTTACATGTCAGTAGTGTTATAGTGTTACATGTCAGTAGTGTTACAGTGATACATGTCAGTAGTGTTATAGTGATACATGTCAGTAGTGTTTGTGATGTTGTTTGTCAGTCAGATGACTGAGGTGGTCAGCCAGTGAGTAGGGTCTGAGTTGATGTGAGTTATGTGGAGCTTTGTATCTGTATTAAGCCTGTTGGTGTTTTTCATGTTCTATAATATTTACTGAAGACCAGACATAATTGAAACCAGTGGAGGCTGCTGAGGGGAGGACGGCTCATTATAATGGCCGGAAAGGAGCAAATGGAATGGCATCAAACACCTGGAAACCATGGAAACCATGTGTTTGATATCACTCTGCCTATTCTGCTCCAGCCATTACCATGAGCCCGTCCTCCCCAGTTCAGATGGCACTGTTACTGAGAGCAGTACCATAGTCATCTGAAATGCAGTGGGAAAAAGGAGGCACATGAGAATGAAGTGACTCTGTTTTAATAATAATCAATCAAAAGTTGAATAAATTAATATTAATATATCAAATAAGTTTACATAAATAGGACATTCATCTCAGATTGAATTTCAATAAATAACACGGGCGGCACCCTTTGAAGCTAGCTAGCAGCCCCTCTCGATAGCTAGCTGGCAGCCCCTCTCGATAGCTAGCTGGCAGCCCCTCTCGATAGCTAGCTGGCAGCCCCTCTCGATAGCTAGCTGGCAGCCCCTCTCGATAGCTAGCTGGCAGCCCCTCTCGATAGCTAGCTGGCAGCCCCTCTCGATAGCTAGCTGGCAGCCCCTCTCGATAGCTAGCTGGCAGCCCCTCTCGATAGCTAGCTAGCAGCCCCTCTCGATAGCTAGCTAGCCTAGCTCACAAGCTTGTTAGCTACATTGAATTTTCATCAAAAATATAACCATGTGACCGATAAACATTACAAAGAATGTCACACCATGTTCCTAAACACCTTATAACTCACATTTGGTTTGGACAAATAAAGGAATATTTACCTGAAATGCGGTGGAAAAAAGGAGGCACATGAGAATGTTTCAACTAAATAATGAAGCCAGCTCAGAACTCCCTTGATTCCTAGTCCAACACCACAGTTAGAGTGCCCTCTTGTGTCCTGACTGTAATTGCATCTACTACTGCATAATAAATGCCTGACTGCATAGGAATGGATATACTTAGTCCAGCAAAGTATCCCCTGAATCCCCTTTACTTTTATTTCTAACTCAAGGATTTTCAACCCACAACACCACCAACCTCCTGTGATAAATAAAATGATTAGCACCTCCCATAGAAGTCAGAACTCACAGGAGTCCAACTTCAGAAGTAGGGTTAATTTCCTGTTTGTTCCATAAACTACCAGATCAGCTGAGATGAGAGGAGATGTTAAGAAGTCATTATAGACGTGTCGGTCGGCGCGAACATAGAAGCTCAATGTTAAATTCAAATCTCCATACCATCATATCTAAGCCAATATGACACCAATGTCTATGCAAATTCACAAATCAACTTGATTGGAGGTACACAACACCCTCCCCGCCGCTCGTCATGAGCCGTCCGGCCTTTAAAAAGAACAGGGTAGTTAGCAATTGAGTTTTCAGTATTTCCTGTGCATACCTACCAGTCTGAACCAGACCAAATCTGAACCAATTATAGATGTCTCTGTTTGGGCCAAATCAAGGTTGGTCTGGACCAAATCTAAACCAAACAGAGATGTCTATGAACATTTTGGAATATAACAGTAAAATAAAACAGAACAGTAGAACATTCTGGAATAGAACAGTAGAACATTCTGGGATAGAACAGTGGAATAGAACAGCAGTAGAACATTCTGGAATAGAACAGTGGAATAGAACAGAACAGTAGAACACTCTGGAATAGAACAGTAGAATAGAACATAACAGTAGAACATTCTGGAATAGAACAGTAGAAAAGAACAGTGGAATAGAATAGAACAATAGAACATTCTGGAATAGAACAGTAGAATAGAACAGAACAGTAGAACACTCTGGAATAGAACAGTATAATAGAACAGAACAGTAGAACACTGGATTAGAACAGTAGAATAGAACAGAACAGTAGAACATTCTGGAATAGAACAGTAGAATAGAACACAACAGTAGAACACTCTGGAATAGAACAGTAGAATAGAACATAACAGTAGAACACTCTGGAATAGAAGAGTAGAATAGAACAGTAGAATAGAACACAACAGTAGAACACTCTGGAATAGAACAGTAGAATAGAACAGAACAGTATAACATTCTGGAATAGAACAGTAGAAAAGAACAGTAGAATAGAACACAACAGTAGAACACTCTGGAATAGAACAGTAGAATAGAACACAACAGTAGAATATTCTGGAATAGAACAGTGGAATAGAACATAACAGTAGAACACTCTGGAATAGAACAGTAGAATAGAAAAGAAAAAAACAGTAGAACATTCAGAAATAGAACAATAGAATAGAACAGAACAGTAGAACATTCTGTAATAGAACAGTAGAATAGAACAGTAGAATAGAACAGAACAGTAGAACACTCTGGAATAGAACAGTAGAATAGAACAGAACAGTAGAACATTCTGGAATAGAACAGTAGAAAATAAGAGTGGAATAGAATAGAACAATAGAACATTCTGGATAGACAGTAGAATAGAACAAACGTAGAACACTCTGGAATAGAACAGTTAATAGAACAGAACGTAGAACACTGGATAGAACAGTAGAATAGAACAGAACAGTAGAACATTCTGGAATAGAACAGTAGAATAGAACAGAACAGTAGAACACTCTGGAATAGAACAGTAGAATAGAACAGAACAGTAGAACATTCTGTAATAGAAACAGTAGAATAGAACAGAACAGTAGAACACTCTGGAATAGAACAGTAGAAGAGAACAAACAGTAGAACACTGGATAGAACAGTAGAATAAACAGAACAGTAGAAAATTCTGGAATAGAACAGTAGAATAGAACAACAACAGTAGAACACTCTGGAATAGAACAGTAGAATAGAACAGAACAGTAGAACATTCTGTAATAGAACAGTAGAATAGAACAGAACAGTAGAACACTGGAATAGAACAGTAGAAAAGAACAGTAGAATAGAACACAACAGTAGAACACTCTGGAATAGAACAGTAGAAGAGAACACAACAGTAGAACACTGGATTAGAACAGTAGAATAGAACAGAACAGTAGAACATTCTGGAATAGAACAGTAGAAGAACACAACAGTAGACACCTGGATAGAACAGTAGAATAGAACAGAACAGTAGAACATTCTGTAATAGAACAGTAGAATAGAACAGAACAGTAGAACACTCTGGAATAGAACAGTAGAAAAGAACAGTAGAATAGAACACAACAGTAGAACATTCAGAAATAGAACAATAGAATAGAACAGAACAGTAGAACATTCTGTAATAGAACAGTAGAATAGAACAGTAGAATAGAACAGAACAGTAGAACATTCTGTAATAGAACAGTAAAATATAACAGAACAGTAGAACACTCTGGAATAGAACAGTAGAATAGAACAGAACAGTAGAACATTCTGGAATAGAACAGTAGAAAAGAAGAGTGGAATAGAATAGAACAATAGAACATTCTGGAATAGAACAGTAGAATAGAACAGAACAGTAGAACACTCTGGAATAGAACAGTATAATAGAACAGAACAGTAGAACCTGGATTAGAACAGTAGAATAGAACAGAACAGTAGAACATTCTGGAATAGAACAGTAGAATAGAACAGAACAGTAGAACACTCTGGAATAGAACAGTAGAATAGAACAGAACAGTAGAACATTCTGTAATAGAACAGTGGAATAGAATAGAACAATAGAACATTCTGGAATAGAACAGTAGAATAGAACAGAACAGTAGAACACTGGATTAGAACAGTAGAATAGAACAGAACAGTAGAACATTCTGGAATAGAACAGTAGAATAGAACAGAACAGTAGAACACTCTGGAATAGAACAGTAGAATATAACACAACAGTAGAACATTCTGGAATAGAACAGTAGAATAGAACAGTAGAATAGAACACAACAGTAGAACACTCTGGAATAGAACAGTATAATAGAACACAACAGTAGAATATTCTGGAATAGAACAGTGGAATAAAACACAACAGTAGAACACTCTGGAATAGAACAGTAGAATAGAATAGAACAGTAGAACATTCTGTAATAGAACAGTAGAATAGAACAGAACAGTAGAACATTCTGGAATAGAACAGTATAATAGAACAGAACAGTAGAACACTGGATTAGAACAGTAGAATAGAACAGAACAGTAGAACATTCTGGAATAGAACAGTAGAATAGAACAGAACAGTAGAACATTCTGGAATAGAACAGTAGAATAGAACAGAACAGTAGAACACTCTGGAATAGAACAGTAGAATATAACACAACAGTAGAACATTCTGGAATAGAACAGTAGAATAGAACAGTAGAATAGAACACAACAGTAGAACACTCTGGAATAGAACAGTATAATAGAACACAACAGTAGAATATTCTGGAATAGAACAGTGGAATAAAACACAACAGTAGAACACTCTGGAATAGAACAGTAGAATAGAACAGAACAGTAGAACATTCTGTAATAGAACAGTAGAATAGAACAGTAGAATAGAAAAGAACAGTAGAACATTCTGGAATAGAACAGTAGAAGAGAACACAACAGTAGAACATTCTGGAATAGAACAGTGGAATATAACATAACAGTAGCACACTCTGGAATAGAACAGTAGAATATAACAGAACAGTAGAACACTCAGAAATAGAACAATAGAATAGAACAGAACAGTAGAACATTCTGGAATAGAACAGTAGAATAGAACAGTAGAATAGAAAAGAACAGTAGAACATTCTGGAATAGAACAGTAGAATAGAACACAACAGTAGAACACTCTGGAATAGAAGAGTAGAATAGAACAGTAGAATAGAACACAACAGTAGAACACTCTGGAATAGAACAGTAGAATAGAACAGAACAGTAGAACACTCTGGAATAGAACAGTAGAATAGAACAGAACAGTAGAACATTCTGGAATAGAACAGTAGAAAAGAACAGTAGAATAGAACACAACAGTAGAACACTCTGGAATAGAACAGTAGAATAGAACACAACAGTAGAATATTCTGGAATAGAACAGTGGAATAGAACAGAACAGTAGAACACTCTGGAATAGAACAGTAGAAGAGAACAGAACAGTAGAACATTCTGGAATAGAACAGTGGAATATAACATAACAGTAGCACACTCTGGAATAGAACAGTAGAATATAACAGAACAGTAGAACACTCAGAAATAGAACAATAGAATAGAACAGAACAGTAGAACATTCTGTTATAGAACAGTAGAATAGAACAGTAGAATAGAAAAGAACAGTAGAACATTCTGGAATAGAACAGTAGAATAGAACACAACAGTAGAACACTCTGGAATAGAAGAGTAGAATAGAACAGTAGAATAGAACACAACAGTAGAACACTCTGGAATAGAACAGTAGAATAGAACAGAACAGTAGAACACTCTGGAATAGAACAGTAGAATAGAACAGAACAGTAGAACATTCTGGAATAGAACAGTAGAAAAGAACAGTAGAATAGAACACAACAGTAGAACACTCTGGAATAGAACAGTAGAATAGAACACAACAGTAGAATATTCTGGAATAGAACAGTGGAATAGAACATAACAGTAGAACACTCTGGAATAGAACAGTAGAATAGAACAGAACAGTAGAACATTCTGTAATAGAACAGTGGAATAGAATAGAACAATAGAACATTCTGGAATAGAACAGTAGAATAGAACAGAACAGTAGAACACTGGATTAGAACAGTAGAATAGAAGAGAACAGTAGAACATTCTGGAATAGAACAGTAGAATAGGACAGAACAGTAGAACACTCTGGAATAGAACAGTAGAATATAACACAACAGTAGAACATTCTGGAATAGAACAGTAGAATAGAACAGTAGAATAGAACACAACAGTAGAACACTCTGGAATAGAACAGTATAATAGAACACAACAGTAGAATATTCTGGAATAGAACAGTGGAATAGAACATAACAGTAGAACACTCTGGAATAGAACAGTAGAATAGAAAAGAAAAGAACAGTAGAACATTCAGAAATAGAACAATAGAATAGAACAGAACAGTAGAACATTATGTAATAGAACAGTAGAATATAACAGAACAGTAGAACACTCTGGAATAGAACAGTAGAATAGAACAGAACAGTAGAACATTCTGGAATAGAACAGTAGAATAGAACAGTAGAATAGAACAGTGGAATAGAATAGAACAATAGAACATTCTGGAATAGAACAGTAGAATAGAACAGAACAGTAGAACACTATGGAATAGAACAGTAGAATAGAACAGAACAGTAGAACATTCTGTAATAGAACAGTGGAATAGAATAGAACAATAGAACATTCTGGAATAGAACAGTAGAATAGAACAGAACAGTAGAACACTCTGGAATAGAACAGTAGAAGAGAACACAACAGTAGAACATTCTGGAATAGAACAGTGGAATAGAACAGAACAGTAGAACATTCTGGAATAGAACAGTAGAATAGAACACAACAGTAGAACATTCTGGAATAGAACAGTGGAATAGAACAGAACAGTAGAACACTCTGGAATAGAACAGTAGAAGAGAACACAACAGTAGAACATTCTGGAATAGAACAGTAGAATAGAACACAACAGTAGAACATTCTGGAATAGAACAGTGGAATAGAACAGAACAGTAGAACACTCTGGAATAGAACAGTGGAATAGAACAGAACAGTAGAACATTCTGGAATAGAACAGTAGAATAGAACACAACAGTAGAACACTCTGGAATAGAACAGTAGAATAGAACAGAACAGTAGAACATTCTGGAATAGAACAGTAGAATAGAACAGAACAGTAGAACATTCTGGAATAGAACAGTAGAATAGAACAGAACAGTATAACATTCTGTAATAGAACAGTAGAATAGAACACAACAGTAGAACACTCTGGAATAGAACAGTAGAATAGAACAGAACAGTAGAACACTCTGGAATAGAACAGTAGAATAGAACAGAACAGTAGAACATTCTGGAATAGAACATTAAAGTAACTTCTGCAGGGATAGGCCTAGGCCAGGTGCTGTTTTATCCCTGCTATAAATATTATGACTCATTCTGTAAGAAGCTCCACTCAACAGTTCACTAAAGTTGATGTCCATCATACTGGCTGCCTATTTTCTCTTATGAATGGGAGGATCCACTCCTCACAAGCTAACATGATACAGATGTGTGCAGAATGAGGTCCTACCCTCTGTGAATGCAGCCATACCTAACTCCCCAACATTCTTACTGCCTCTCCTTTATGTAGTCTTCAACTGCATTTTTATTGCCGAGGTAACTGTTGCTTTGGAGCGGATTTGGTAGTCTGAATTCCAGGGCCGGTAGATTGACTCCAGATGGAGGAGTGACACTGGTTAACATCATAAATCTATACATGAAAACCTAGTGGTCCTTCATAAATTACAGGTAACTATTTAACAACCATTTCTCCCTCTTTACCCAAGATCTCTCATAAAAACTTGAAGTTGTTTAAAGTTGTTGCTATGCTACACTGCCACGGCGGTCTTACATCACACATCCTACTGGCGTATTTCATCCATATTACTCCTGTTAAAACCACCTCCTCTTCCTCCTCTTCCTCCTCCCCCTCCTCCTCCTCCTCCTCCAACTCCTCTTCCTCCTCTTCCTCTTCTTCCTCCTCCCCCTCCTCCCCCTCCTTCTCCTCCTCCTCCTCCTCTTCCTCCTCGTCCTCCCCCTCCCCCTCCCCCCCCCCCCTCCCCCTCCCCCTCCTCACATGTGGCCCCAGCTCATAAACACTAGTAATGTTCCTGTGACTCAGGATAGCAACAGATCCAGCATCCTCTCTCTCTCCACTGTGTCCCAAATGACACCCTATTCCCTATTTAGTTCATTACATTTGACCAGAGCCCTATGAAAAAGTAGTGCATTATAGGGAATAGGGTTCCTAATGTCGCCGGTCACCTTGCCGTGTTTATAACTACCGACCAGTAGCACTCACGTCCGTCATCATGAAGTGCTTCGATAGGCTAGTCAAAGACCGTATCACCTCCTCCATCCCAGACACACTCCACCCTCTCCAATTCACCTACCGCCCTGACAGATCCACAGACAACGCAATCACCATTGCACTGCACACTGCCTTCACCCACCTGGACAAGAGGAATGCATATATGAGGATGCTGTTCATTGACTACAGCTCAGCCTTCAATACCATAGTGCCCTCTAAGCTCACCACAAAGCTCACAGCCCTGGGCCTGAACTCCTCCCTATGTAACTGGGTCCTGGACCTTCTGATGGGCTGCCCCCAGGTGGTAAAGGTAGACAACATTACATCCTCCACACTGATCCTCAACACGGGGGCCCCACAAGGGAGCGTCCTCAGTCCCCTCCTGTACTCCTGTACTCCCTGTGTACCTACGACTGAATGGCCTCACACAGTTTCAACTCCATCATCAAGTTCGCTGATGACACAACAGTAGTAGGCTTGATTACCAACAACGACGAGACGACCTACAGGGAGGAGGTGGGCTCTGACGGCGTGGTGCCAGGTAAACAACCTCTCCCTCAACGTCAGTCTGATGGCGTGGTGCCAGGTAAACAACCTCTCCCCCGATGTCAGCAAAACAAAGGAGCTGATTGTGGACTTCAGGAGGAACCAGGCTGGACACGCCCCCATCCTCATCAACGGGCCGCCGTGGAGACGGTTAAAAACTTCAAGTTCCTCAGCGTACACATCTCAGAGAAGCTGAAAAGGTCTAACCACAAAGACACCGTGGTGAAGAAGGCACCACAGCAACTCTTCAACCTCAGGATGCTGAAGAAATGGGGGAATGCAAATAGTCCGGGTAGCCATGATTAGCTGTTCAGGAGTCTTATGGCTTGGGGGTAGAAGCTGTCATGAAGCCTTTTGGACCTAGACTTGGCGCTCCGGTACCGCTTGCCGTGCGGTAGCAGAGAGAACAGTCTATGACTAGGGTGGCTGGAGTCTTTGACACATTTTAGGGCCTTCCTCTGACACCGCCTGGTATAGAGGTCCTGGATGGCAGGAAGCTTGGCCCCAGTGATGTACTGGGCCGTACGCACTACCCTCTGTAGTGCCTTACCAGGCAGTGATGCAACCAGTCAAGATGCTCTCGATGGTGCAGCTGTATAACTTTTTGAGGATCTGAGGACCCATGCCAAATCTACAGGAAAACAATCGAGAGCATACTGTCCGGCTGGATCACAGCCTGGTACGGCAACTCCACCGCCACTGACCGCAAGGCTCTACAGAGAGTGGTACACTCAGCCTAACGCACCATTGGGTGCACACTACCTGCCCTCCAGGACACCTACAACACCTGGTGTCACAGGAAGGCCAAGAAGATCATCAGGGACCTCAGGCACCCGAGCCTTGGCCTGTTCTTCACGCTTCCATCACTCAGTAAAGGAGCATTATGGCAAAAACTGGAAGACTGGCCAAGAGCTTCTACCCCAGACTATAGCTACCACTTGTCAGCATCCAGCCATTGGATTGACAGACATTGGATTGACCTGCAGTGCCTTTTACAAACACAAGATCTCTCACTGCATCTCAGTGCTTGAGGCGTCACTACAGACCCCCTGGTTCGATTCCAGGCTGTATCACAACCGGCCGTGATTGGGAGTCCCATAGGGCGGTGCACAATTGGCCCAGCATCGTCCGGGTTTGGCCGGTGTAGGCCGTCATTGTAAATAAGAATTTGTTCTTAACTGACTTGCCTAGTTAAATAAATAAATAAAACGTGAAATCAACAAAACATTTTAGAATGTCATTGGATTTAGGAATAAATGTTGGGTGAAAAAAAATACGAAATGCCCTTTTCCACGTTAATTCATCGTCATCACAATGATTTTTTAAATATTTGGGTGTAGATATTGTTCCTTAGATAAATCCATTGCCAGACACTTTAACAGAATCCTCAAATCAATTTAATCCGAACTCAGTAGATGGAATAATATCCCAGTTGCTTTAACTGGCAGAATATCTATTGTCAAAATACTGTAAATATATTGCCACGTCTGAATTTCTGTAGTTCAATGCTTCCCATGGCTCCCCCTTCTGGATATTGGGATAAAATCCATAGTGTGGTTTCAAAATGTATATGGCAAGATAAACTATCCTGAATCCATTTTACACATTCACTAAGAGGGAAAGACGTAGGAGTACCAAACTTTAAATTGTATTTTCAGGCATTTCGACCTGATTCTTCTGCCCCCTGGCTGAGTATAGAGAGAAATATGGTGTCTCCTATTGCCCTGGAAGAGGTGGTCTCCACTGATATATCCCTTAAACAATATAATATGGTGTCTCCTATTGGTCACTGATATATCCCTTAAACAATATAATATGGTGTCTCCTATTGGTCACTGATATATCCCTTAAACAATATAATATGGTGTCTCCTATTGGTCACTGATATATCCCTTAAACAATATAATATGGTGTCTCCTATTGGTCACTGATATATCCCTTAAACAATATAATATGGTGTCTCCTATTGGTCACTGATATATCCCTTAAACAATATAATATGGTGTCTCCTATTGGTCACTGATATATCCCTTGAACAATATAATATGGTGTCTCCTATTGGTCACTGATATATCCCTTAAACAATATAATATGGTGTCTCCTATTGGTCACTGATATATCCCTTGAACAGTCTCCCGAGTGGCGCAGTGGTCTAAGGCGCTGCATCGCAGTGCTAGCTGTGCCACTAGATATCCTGGTTCGAATCCAGGCTCTGTCGTAGCCGGCCGCGACTGGGAGACCCATGGGGCGGTGCACAATTGGTCCAGGGTAGGGGAGGGAATGGCCGGCAGGGATGTAGCTCAGTTGGTAGAGCACGGCGTTTGCAACGCCAGGGTTGTGGGTTTGATTCCCACGGTGGGCCAGTATGAAAAAAAATACTAAAAATAATGTATGCACTCACTAACTGTAAATTGCTCTGGATAAGAGTGTCTGCTAAATGACTAAAATGTTAAATGTAAATGTTATATAATATGGTGTCTCCTATTGGTCACTGATACATCCCTTAAACAATATAAGTTAGGGTTATGGGGCTGAGGTTAGGGTTATGGGGCTGGGGTTAGGGTTAGGTTGGTTCTATTATAGCTCACACAATTTCTATTTGGCACAAAACAATACAACTGGGAATCAAAATGGCATGGCCATACTCCAATATTTCACAATAATGCCTTGCTATCTGGAGGGCGGCCTTTTGCATCCCCCAATGGTCCAAATGTCCAAAGCTGTACCCTTGCCGATATCATGGACAGTAATGGTTTGAGAACATTTCATGATTTGAACGATACATACACATGACCAGGCAGCTCCTTTTTTCTATATTTACAACTATAGATCAGCTATGCTGGCCTATGGAGTCTCTTGGGAAACCCAACTACCAAAACATCCAATGATTTGATTTATAAATAAATTGGATGGGGACTAAGGTGGGAATGGGTCAGGGTTATCTTGGAATGCATTTATTTGATTGTTGTGAAAACAGATGCTCACAAAAAAGAAATGACGTGGAAACAACGTTGATTCAACCAGTTTTTGCCTAATGTGTCTTCCCTGTGACATGCATCCACAAGCCTAACAAATGTTAGACTAGGGGAAAGATCATTCAGCATTCCTGTGGGATCAGAGTGGAGCAGGGCTAAGCCTGCCTGCCTGCCTGCCTGCCAGCCAGCCAGCCAGCCAGCCAGCCAGCCACACAGACAGACAGACAGACAGACAGACAGACAGACAGACAGACAGACAGACAGACAGACAGACAGACAGACAGACAGACAGACAGACAGACAGACAGACAGACAGACAAGAGCTGGCAACGTTCTAAATGTGCAATACTTTTGAGAGGGGCTGGGGTTAGGGTTATGGGGCTGGGGTTAGGGTTATGGGGCTGGGGTTAGGGTTAGGGTTATGGGGCTGGGGTTATGGGGAATGGGGTTAGGGGGGCTAGGGTTAGGGTTATGGGGGTTAGGGGGGGTGGGGTTAGGGTTAGGGGGGCTAGGGTTAGGGTTATGGGGCTGGGGTTAGGGGGGTTAGGGCTAGGGTTATGGGGCTGGGGATAGGGTTAGGGGGGCTGGGGATAGGGTTATGGGGCTGGGGTTAGGGGGGTTAGGGTTAGGGTTATGGGGCTGGGGATAGGGTTAGGGGGGCTGGGGTTAGGGTTATGGGGCTGGGGTTAGGGTTAGGGGGGCTGGGGTTAGGGTTATGGGGCTGGGGTTAGGGGGGGTTATGGGGCTGGGGTTAGGGTTATGGGGCTGGGGTTAGGGTTAGGGGGGCTAGGGTTATGGGGCTGGGGTTAGGGGGGCTAGGGTTATGGGGCTGGGGTTAGGGGGGCTGGGGTTAGGGTTAGGGGGGCTAGGGTTAGGGGGCTGGGGTTAGGGGGGCTGGGGTTAGGGTTAGGGGGGCTGGGGTTAGGGTTATGGGGCTGGGGTTAGGGGGGCTGGGGTTAGGGTTATGGGGCTGGGGTTAGGGTTAGGGGGGCTAGGGTTATGGGGCTGGGGTTAGGGTGGCTAGGGTTATGGGGCTGGGGTTATGGGGCTGGGGTTAGGGGGGCTGGGGTTAAGGTTATGGGGCTGGGGTTAGGGGGGCTGGGGTTAAGGTTATGGGGCTGGGGTTAGGGGGGGCTGGGGTTAGGGTTATGGGGCTGGGGTTAGGGTTAGGGGGGCTAGGGTTATGGGGCTGGGGTTAGGGTGGCTAGGGTTATGGGGCTGGGGTTATGGGGCTGGGGTTAGGGGGGCTGGGGTTAAGGTTATGGGGCTGGGGGTTAGGGGGGGCTGGGGGTTAGGGTTATGGGCTGGGGTTAGTGTTAGGGGGGCTGGGGTTAGGGGGGCTGGGGTTAGGGTTATGGGGGTTAGGGTTATGGGGCTGGGGTTAGGGTTAGGGGGGCTGGGGTTAGGTTTATGGGGCTGGGGTTAGGGGGGCTAGGGTTAGGGGCTGGGGTTAGGGGGGCTAGGGTTAGGGGGCTGGGGTTAGGGGGTTAGGGGGGCTGGGGGTTAGGGGGGCTAGGGTTAGGGGGGCTGGGGTTATGGGGGCTAGGGGGGCTGGGGTTAGGGGGGGCTAGGGTTAGGGGGCTGGGGTTATGGGGGCTAGGGTTAGGGGGGCTGGGGTTAGGGGGGCTGGGGTTGGGGGGCTGGGGTTAGGGTTATGGGGGCTGGGGTTAGGGGGGGCTGGGGTTAGGGGGGCTGGGGTTATGGGGGCTGGGGTTAGGGTTAGGGTTAGGGTTATGGGCTGGTGTTAAGGTTATGGGGCTGGGGTTAGGGGCTGGTGTTAAGGTTAGGGTTAGGGGCTGGTGTTAGGGGGGTTAGGGTTAGGGGGCTGGTGTTAAGGTTAGGGTTAGGGGCTGGTGTTAAGGTTAGGGTTAGGGGCTGGTGTTAGGGTTAGGGTTAGGGGCTGGTGTTAGGGTTAGGGGCTGGTGTTAAGGTTAGGGTTAGGGGCTGGTGTTAGGGTTAGGGTTAGGGGCTGGTGTTAGGGTTAGGGGCTGGTGTTAGGGTTAGGGTTAGGGGCTGGTGTTAGGGTTAGGGTTAGGGGCTGGTGTTATGGTTATGGTTATGGTTAGGGGCTGGTGTTAGGGTTAGGGTTAGGGGCTGGTGTTAGGGTTAGGGTTAGGGGCTGGTGTTAGGGTTAGGGTTAGGGGCTGGTGTTAGGGTTAGGGTTAGGGGCTGGTGTTAGGGTTAGGGTTAGGGGCTGGTGTTATGGTTATGGTTATGGTTAGGGGCTGGTGTTAGGGTTAGGGTTAGGGGCTGGTGTTAGGGTTAGGGTTAGGGGCTGGTGTTAGGGTTAGGGGGGCTAGGGTTAGGGTTATTTTTTTTATTTTATTTCACCTTTATTTAACCAGGTAAGCCAGTTGAGAACAGGTTCTCATTTACAACTGCGACCTGGCCAAGACAAAGCAAAGTAGTGCAACAAAAACAACACAGAGTTACATATGGGGTAAAACAAAACATAAAGTCAAAAATACAACAGAAAATATATATACAGTGTGTGCAAATGTAGCAAGTTATGGAGGTAAGGCAATAAATAGGCTAGGGTTAGGGGGGTTAGGGGGGTTAGGGTTAGGGGGGTTAGGGGGTTAGGGTTAGGGGGTTAGGGGTAGGGTTAGGGGGTTAGGGTTAGGGGGTTAGGGGGAGGGGGTTAGGGTTAGGGGTTAGGGGTTGGGTTAGGGTTAGGGGGTTAGGGGGTTGGGTTAGGGTTAGGGGTTAGGGGTGGGTTAGGGTTGGGTTAGGGTTAGGGGTTAGGGTTAGGGTTAGGGGGTTAGGGGGGTTAGGGTTTAGGGGTGGGTTAGGGGGTTGGGTTAGGGGGGTTAGGGGGGTTGGGTAGGGGGTTAGGGGGGTTAGGGTTAGGTGGGGTTAGGGGGGTTTAGGGTTAGGGTGGGTTAGGGGGGTTAGGTGGGTTAGGGGTTAGGGTTGGGTTGGGGTTGGGGGTTAGGTGTTAGGGTTAGGGGGGTTGGGTTAGGGTTAGGGGGGTTTAGGGGGGTTGGGTTTAGGGTTTGGGTTTTGGGTTAGGGTTAGGGGGGTTAGGGTTTAGGGTTAGGGGGGTTAGGGGGTTAGGGTTGGTTAGGGGGGTTAGGGTGGTTAGGGTTGGGGTTTGGGTTCGGGTTGGGTTGGGTTGGGTTAGGGTTGGTTGTGGGGTTGGGTTGGTTAGGGGGTTTGGGTTAGGTTGGGGTTCAGGGGGGTTAGGGTTCAGGGTTCGGGTTCGGTCTGTTGTTGGGGTTAGGGTTAGTGGTTAGGGTTAGGGTTAGGGCGGGTTGTTAGGAGGGGTTGGTCTAGGGCCTGCGGTAGGGGCGGTAGTCTCAGGGGGTTGGGGATGGCAGTTAGTCCGGTTGGTGGTAGGGCTGGGTTAGGTCGGGGTGTTAGGGTGGGAGGGCTCTTCAACAGGGCAGTGGGATGCAGGTAGGTCCGTTAGGGTAGTGCGTTCGGGTCGCGTAGATCGTGGGTGCGGTTGATTGGACAAGGCTCTCAATCAGGGTGCAGAGAGGTCCCATTCAAGGGACTAAGGGATGCAGTCGTAGTCTGTCGCGTGGTACACATAGGGATAGCATGCCATGCTAGATTGGTAGCTAGGCAACTAGGAAGCGCTGCTAGATCGTAGCAGTAGGACCCATAGGAATAGCATGCATGCTAGATTGAGGTCATATCCATCATGGTCAGACTAGGACACTACATAGGGAATAGCATGCCATGCTAGATCTGGTCAGCAGTAGGACACTACATAGGGAATAGCATGCCATGCTAGATTTGGTCAGCACAAGTACACTACATAGGGAATAGCATGCCATGCTAGATCTGGTCAGCAGTAGGACACCACATAGGGAATAGCATGCCATGCTAGATCTGGTCAGCACTAGGACACTACATAGGGAATAGCATGCCATGCTAGATCTGGTCAGCACTAGGACACTACATAGGGAATAGCATGCCATGCTTGATCTGGTCAGCACTAGTACACTACATAGGGAATAGCATGCCATGCTAGATCTGGTCAGCACTAGTACACTACATAGGGAATAGCATGCCATGCTAGATCTGGTCAGCAGTAGGACACTACATAGGGAATAGCATGCCATGCTAGATCTGGTCAGCACTAGGACACTACATAGGGAATAGCATGCCATGCTAGATCTGGTCAGCACTACTACACTACATAGGGAATAGCATGCCATGCTAGATCTGGTCAGCACTAGTACACTACATAGGGAATAGCATGCCATGCTAGATCTGGTCAGCAGTAGGACACTACATAGGGAATAGCATGCCATGCTAGATCTGGTCGTCAATCTGTCTCTGTAGATGATTAAGTTATGTGGTGTTTCTTAGCGGTGTTGAGATTTTTTTTTTTAAACATTTTTTTGTCATTTTAGCAGACGCTCTTATCCAGAGCGACTTACAGTTTAGTGAATACATATATTTTTTTATACTGGCCCCCCGTGGGAATCGAACCCACAACCCTGGCGTTGCAAACGCCATGCTCTATCAACTGAGCTACATCCCTGCCGGCCATTCCCTCCCCTACCCTGGACGACGCTAGGCCAATTGTGCGCCGCCCATGAGTCTCCCGGTCGCTGCCGGCTATAACAGAGCCTGGATTAAAACCAGGATCTCTAGTGGCACAGTTAGCACTGCGATGCAGTGCCTTAGACCACTGCACCACTCAGGAGTACGACACCAGCCATCCATTCTAGACTATTCACCAACACCACATACAGTGCAGCCATCCATTCTAGACTATTCCCCAACACCACATACAGTACAGCCATCCATTCTAGACTATTCCCCAACACCACATACAGTACAGCCATCCATTCTAGACTATTCACCAACACCACATACAGTGCAGCCATCCATTCTAGACTATTCACCAACACCACATACAGTACAGCCATCCATTCTAGACTATTCACCAACACCACCAGATGGTTCACAGCATGTTTTTCACCCCAAACTAGAGAAAGTGCACTAGGCTTCAACTGGTTTCCACGGCCATGCACTAGTGGTCTATTTGTCTGTAAATAATTCTAAAGAACAGCCTGACCTCTGACCTCTGGTGTTGTGGAGGGTCAGTGAGAGAGATGGAGAGAGTACAGGTCATTCACCAACCTCCTCCAGTGTGTTAGGTGTTGAGTGGTTTTCTCTTTCTAGATGGCCCTGCTTCTTCTAGTTGTGCCTCCACAGACCTGTTCCTGGTTCCCACCCCTCTCCCCACAGACCTGTTCCTGGTTCCCACCCCTCTCCCCACAGACCTGTTCCTGGTTCCCACCCCTCTCCCCACAGACCTGTTCCTGGTTCCCACCCCTCTCCCCACAGACCTGTTCCTGGTTCCCACCCCTCTCCCCACAGACCTGTTCCTGGTTCCCACCCCTCTCCCCACAGACCTGTTCCTGGTTCCCACCCCTCTCCCCCACAGACCTGTTCCTGGTTCCCACCCCTCTCCCCACAGACCTGTTCCTGGTTCCCACCCCTCTCCCCACAGACCTGTTCCTGGTTCCCACCCCTCTCCCCACAGACCTGTTCCTGGTTTCCACCCCTCTCCCCTCATGATTTACGCTACTTTACCCAGTCAACTGCTGATGCCTGCTGTCTTTGCCTCTGAAACACTCCAATGTCACATTCATCTTCCCAGTTATTCCAGTTCCTTCCCTCCATGCTGCTGGCACTTTGTCCTCTGGCTCTGTCGATAAATGTGTGCATAAAGCTCAGGTCTAAAGTAGTGCACTATATGGGGGACAGGGTACCATTTGGGACTCATATGGTAATAAGATCCACTGTATATTAATATAATGCTAATGTCTTCTCCTCAGTATCGGCTTTTCTGTTAGACCAGGCAGTCAGCCAGTCAGTCAGTCAGTCAGTGAACCAGTCAGTCAGTCAGTGAACCAGTCATTCAGTGAACCAGTCAGTCAGAGCCAGTCAGTCAGCCGGTCAGCCAGCCAGTCAGTCAGAGCCGGTCAGCCAGCCGGTCAGCCAGCCAGTCAGTCAGAGCCGGTCAGCCAGCCGGTCAGCCAGCCAGTCAGTCAGAGCCGGTCAGCCAGCCGGTCAGCCAGTCAGTCAGTCAGAGCCGGTCAGCCAGCCAGTCAGTCAGAGCCGGTCAGCCAGCCAGCCAGCCAGTCAGTCAGAGCCGGTCAGCCAGCCAGTCAGTCAGAGCCGGTCAGCCAGCCGGTCAGCCAGCCAGTCAGTCAGAGCCGGTCAGCCAGCCAGCCAGCCAGTCAGTCAGAGCCGGTCAGCCAGCCAGCCAGTCAGCCAGTCAGTCAGAGCCGGTCAGCCAGCCAGTCAGTCAGAGCCGGTCAGCCAGCCAGCCAGCCAGTCAGTCAGAGCCGGTCAGCCAGCCAGTCAGTCAGAGCCGGTCAGCCAGCCAGCCAGCCAGTCAGTCAGAGCCGGTCAGCCAGCCAGTCAGTCAGAGCCGGTCAGCCAGCCAGCCAGCCAGTCAGTCAGAGCCGGTCAGCCAGCCAGTCAGCCAGTCAGTCAGTCAGTGAACCAGTCATTCAGTGAACCAGTCAGTCAGTCAGTCAGTCAGTCAGCCAGTCAGTTCCAGTTAGCCAGTCAGTCAGAGCCGGTCAGCCAGTCAGTCAGTCAGTATGTCAGAGCCGGTCAGCCAGCCGGTCAGCCAGCCAGTCAGTCAGCCAGCCAGTCAGTGAACCAGTCAGTCAGCCAGTGAACCAGACAGCCAGTCAGTCAGCCAGTGAACCAGACAGCCAGTCAGTCAGTCAGTGAACCAGACAGCCAGTCAGTCAGTCAGTAAGTGAACCAGTCATTCAGTGAACCAGTCAGTCAGCCAGTCAGTTCCAGTCAGCCAGTCAGTCAGAGGGCTCGTTTGAGTGGAAAGGCTGAAGCAATCGACTGCAGACGACAGTGGAGGAGTGGAGTTTGGGCAGGTGCATCAGCACCAGTGGTTTTCCAACAGCAAGGCTCAGTGTAACATGGCAGTGTTGAGATAAACGTTTCCAACCACCATATCGCAAACTCACAAACTGGAAATATATTGTATTTAAAAAAAAATATTTGTGTACTATTGTACTATCAATTGGTTAGAGAGAGCCTCAAATATTACATTAATTTGTCCACTGTACATGAATCGCGCAAAGTTGGTTCCTGTTTCAGTCACATCTTTGGTCACATTTGTGAGTCAAACAAAAACACCCTAATGATTGGTTGACAATAGAACCTCCCACAATGCAGCTGATGGCTGTAGGATGAAGCTGAGGTCAAATCGTCATTCAGTCAGTCAGAACCAGTCAGTCAGAACCAGTCAGTCAGAACCAGTCAGTCAGAACCAGTCAGTCAGCCAGTCAGTCAACAAGCCTGCCTGCCAGCCAGTCAGTCAGAACCAGTCAGAACCAGTCAGTCAGAACCAGTCAGTCAGAACCAGTCAGTCAGAACCAGTCAGTCAGAACCAGTCAGTAAGGCCTCTCCCAGTGTTCCAGTACCAGTCCAGAGCTGTAGTTATCTAGGTTCTGATGGATTCTCCTCCTGTTGACAGTGAACTGGGCTGATAGTGCTGTAGTTATCTAGGTTCTGATGGATTCTCCTCCTGTTGACAGTGAACTGGGCTGCTAGTGCTGTAGTTATCTAGGTTCTGATGGATTCTCCTCCTGTTGACAGTGAACTGGGCTGCTAGTGCTGTAGTTATCTAGGTTCTGATGGATTCGCCTCCTGTTGACAGTGAACTGGGCTATAACAGATGGCTCAGGTCTGAACTTATAGGCAGCACTCATTCATCAAATAAATACCGGACATCCAATCTATTCCCCATTTCCTAAATGTGCTTTGGAAGATTTATTGAATTTCATATCGGTCCTTTTATTGAATGGGGCTGGTCATGGAGGGAGGGAGTGTTCCTGATGAAACTAACTGAACATGGAAATACCAACCCTGATGTTCCTGGCTGGGGTTCATAGTACGTGAAGTGAGTGTGTCTGTTTCTGTAATTTAGTTTTGACTTGTAAGAGGAAATTACAACCGTTCCTCATAATAGTGAAATGCTGGGAGTGACTCTAACTGTAACTATATTTCATATTCAATAGTAATGCTGGAGTCTGGCAGTAAGAGTTGCATGTAACCACACTGTAAAGCAACATTCATAACTCATAAATGATATATGCCAGATGCCCCGAAACAGCATTTTTTCAGTGAGAGCAGCTTTTTAAATCCTCCAACACATGTGTCAGTCAGTGTTGGATTTCCTCCTCTGGGCTGTGACTTCCTCAGGCTGACAGTACACAGTACCTTCCTCCATATGATCTATGACTTCCTCATGCTGACAGTACCCAGTACCTTCCTCCATATCATCTATGACTTCCTCAGGCTGACAGTACACAGTACCTTCCTCCATATGATCTATGACTTCCTCATGCTGACAGTACACAGTACCTTCCTCCATATGATCTATGACTTCCTCAGGCTGACAGTACACAGTACCTTCCTCCATATGATCTATGACTTCCTCATGCTGACAGTACCCAGTACCTTCCTCCATATCATCTATGACTTCCTCAGGCTGACAGTACACAGTACCTTCCTCCATATGATCTATGACTTCCTCATGCTGACAGTACACAGTACCTTCCTCCATATCATCTATGGCTTCCTCAGGCTGACAGTACACAGTACCTTCCTCCATATGATCTATGACTTCCTCAGGCTGACAGTACACAGTACCTTCCTCCATATGATCTATGACTTCCTCATGCTGACAGTACACAGTACCTTCCTCCATATGATCTATGACTTCCTCATGCTGACAGTACACAGTACCTTCCTCCATATGATCTATGACTTCCTCATGCTGACAGTACACAGTACCTTCCTCCATATGATCTATGACTTCCTCAGGCTGACAGTACACAGTACCTTCCTCCATATGATCTATGACTTCCTCATGCTGACAGTACACAGTACCTTCCTCCATATGATCTATGACTTCCTCATGCTGACAGTACACAGTACCTTCCTCCATATGATCTATGACTTCCTCAGGCTGACAGTACACAGTACCTTCCTCCATATGATCTATGACTTCCTCATGCTGACAGTACACAGTACCTTCCTCCATATCATCTATGACTTCCTCAGGCTGACAGTACACAGTACCTTCCTCCATATCATCTATGACTTCCTCATGCTGACAGTACACAGTACCTTCCTCCATATGATCTATGACTTCCTCATGCTGACAGTACACAGTACCTTCCTCCATATGATCTATGACTTCCTCAGGCTGACAGTACACAGTACCTTCCTCCATATGATCTATGACTTCCTCATGCTGACAGTACACAGTACCTTCCTCCATATGATCTATGACTTCCTCAGGCTGACAGTACACAGTACCTTCCTCCATATGATCTATGACTTCCTCATGCTGACAGTACACAGTACCTTCCTCCATATGATCTATGACTTCCTCAGGCTGACAGTACACAGTACCTTCCTCCATATGATCTATGACTTCCTCATGCTGACAGTACACAGTACCTTCCTCCATATGATCTATGACTTCCTCAGGCTGACAGTACACAGTACCTTCCTCCATATGATCTATGACTTCCTCAGGCTGACAGTACACAGTACCTTCCTCCATATGATCTATGACTTCCTCAGGCTGACAGTACACAGTACCTTCCTCCATATGATCTATGGCTTCCTCATGCTGACAGTACACAGTACCTTCCTCCATATGATCTATGACTTCCTCATGCTGACAGTACACAGTACCTTCCTCCATATGATCTATGACTTCCTCATGCTGACAGTACACAGTACCTTCCTCCATATGATCTATGACTTCCTCAGGCTGACAGTACACAGTACCTTCCTCCATTTGATCTTTGACCCTGGGAAATATTAATACTGGGTTGCTTTTGAAGAGGGATCTTCTAACATGGTTTCGTTCAGAAAACCTGAAAGGTCGACACTAGACATCTCCTCTCTGCTAACATATCAACCGCCACTACGTAGTATGTACAGTATGTTCATCTGCTGTTAATCTGGAAAACATGTTGTAGAGATCCATTACATAGCCAGAGGACAGAGCCTAATATAGACAGTTATTCAAGACAGTTATATGACCCGAAGGGCTTACAGATGGAGGGATACAGGGATACAGGGTTGAAGGGTAAATGAGTTGATGCTGTAGACTGGAGGCAGCACAGCCAATAGAGTTAGACTAGAGGAAGAACAGAGTTAGACTAGAGGAAGAACAGAGTTAGACTAGAGGAAGAACAGAGTTAGACTAGAGGAAGAACAGAGTTAGACTAGAGGAAGAACAGGGTTAGACTAGATCCAGAACAGAGTTAGACTAGAGGCAGAACAGAGTTAGACTAGAGGAAGAACAGGGTTAGACTAGAGGAAGAACAGAGTTAGACTAGAGGAAGAACAGAGTTAGACTAGAGGAAGAACAGAGTTAGACTAGAGGAAGAACAGAGTTAGACTAGAGGAAGAACAGAGTTAGACTAGAGGAAGAACAGAGTTAGACTAGAGGAAGAACAGAGTTAGACTAGAGGAAGAACAGAGTTAGACTAGAGGAAGAACAGAGTTAGACTAGAGGAAGAACAGAGTTAGACTAGAGGAAGAACAGAGTTAGACTAGAGGAAGAACAGAGTTAGACTAGAGGAAGAACAGAGTTAGACTAGAGGAAGAACAGAGTTAGACTAGAGGAAGAACAGAGTTAGACTAGAGGAAGAACAGAGTTAGACTGGAGGAAGAACAGAGTTAGACTAGATGTTGTTGGTTGTTGTGGTACGTTGGTACCCAGCCAGGTGCTAATGTGTCGCTCTGTCACTGAATGAATGACAAATGGATGAATGAGCTATAAGGGCACTTTACTTCACAAATGAATTGAAATGAGCCCTAACTGAATGATGAGGAGGGTTTAATTTGGAAAGACAATAGTGTAATGATGAGTTTGTGTTATGCCTATTTATCATCTTTGGCGCTCATGTTTATCATTTGACCACGCGCCTTGCAGGTTGATATCATTTTATTTTACGTTTTACTTTGTATTAATAAGCTGTTATGGGACTGTTTTATTGACTATAACTCTGTTACTAATCAAATGTATTGTAAGGGAGGAGGTTGTGTGATGCCAATTGACTACACCTAAACTATACCCAAACTCATTTCACACATAATAAAAGTTAGCCTATACACTTTAGTCACGCAGGTGCCATTTTGAAATGAAAGCGAGGCTGAGGTGGGAAACCCCCGGAAGTAGTTAGTCAAAACAACAATGGGCTTGGAACCACTATAGCCTAGACTGTTTATATGAAACTGTTTCCGGCGATAACATGGACTCATATCCATTAATAAGCAGATGAAGACATCAGACTAAATATGTACAGAACCAGTCAACAGTTTGGACACACCTACTCATTCCAGGGTTTTTCTTTATTTTTACTATTTTCTACATTCTAGAATAAAAGTGAAGACATCAAAACTGTGAAATAACACAATATATTTTATATTTGAGATTCTTCAAAGTAGCCACCATTTGCCTTGATGACAGCTTTGCACACTCTTGGCATTCTCTCAACCAGCTTCATGAGGTAGTCACCTGGAATGCATTTCAATTAACAGGTGTGCCTTCTTAAAAGTTAATTTGTGGAATTTCTTTCCTTCTTAATTGGTTTGAGCCAGTCAGTTGTGTTGTTACAAGATAGGGTTGGTATACAGAAGATAGCTCTATTTGCTAAAAGACCAAGTCCATATTATGGCAAGAACAACTCAAATAAGCAAAGAGAAACGCCAGTCCAATATTACTTTAAGACATGAAGGTCAGTCAATCTGGAAAATTTCAAGAACTTTAAAAGTTTCTTCAAGTGCAGTCACAAAAACCATCAAGCGCTATGATGAAACTGGCTCTTATGAGGACCGCCACAGGAATGGAAGACCCAGAGTTACCTCTGCTGCAGAGGATGAGTTCATTAGAGTTACCAGCCTCAGAAATTGCAGCCCAAAAAATGCTTCACAGAGTTCAAGTAACAGACACATCTCAACATCAACATCAGAGGAGACTGTGTGAATCAGGCCTTCATGGTCGAATTGCTGCAAAGAAACCACTACTAAAGGACACCAATAAGGACACCAATTACGATAAGACTACTTTAGAAAAAGCCAGATAATGCGCTTGGATGCACGACTCGAATGGCAACTGTGTTGGTATGCATTCTAGTCGTGCGCTTGGATGCCATGAACCGCACATTCCACAAATGGAAGGTACTGTATGTGTGTAAAATGTACCCAATTCCCATTTTCATTTGCATCCAGAATAATATAATTTTAAAATAATCAATTGCCACTTTCGCTGAAATGACATCCCTTTATATTCAGCCTGTTTCAGTTCGCAAAATGATTTCAAATCTGCTTACTAAACGCGCTGCTGAAATGCAAATAGATTATGGATTTTCAATTAGATTCAATAGACCCAAATGGAATAATGTTGGCCCTACCAATAAAAACGACTGAAAATCCATACATCTATGCAATAATCAAACCTCTAAGTTTTGTTTTTAATGTCCTTTTTTCCATTGTTCTGCTTTTGGCTTGTGCTTTGTTTTAGCCTTAGTTAATGCATGATGGGATTGGATGGACAATCCATATCACTATCTGTTCTTTGACCCTTATGGTTACTAGTCTTCTCTAGCTTACTACTCCTTCAGATGTTTCCACGTGGAGTTCTCCTCTTCAAGTCCATTAATCATGGAGACTAAATGCAACTGCAAAGCTGGCCAGGGACAGTGTTTCCAGGTGGAGTCTCCTCTTCTGGCCAGGGACAGTGAAACCATGCCATCGGTTTACTGTAAACCATAGCTATCCTGCTGGTGCTATCCTGGTGGTGCTATCCTGGTGGTTCTATCCTGGTGGTGCTATCCTGGTGGTTCTATCCTGCTGGTGCTATACTGGTGGTTCTATCCTGGTGGTGCTATCCTGGTGGTTCTATCCTGGTGGTGCTTCCCTGGTGGTGCTATCCTGGTGGTTCTATCCTGGTGGTTCTATCCTGGTGGTGCTATCCTGGTGGTGCTATCCTGGTGGTTCTATCCTGGTGGTGCTATCCTGGTGGTTCTATCCTGGTGGTTCTATCCTGGTGGTGCTTCCCTGGTGGTTCTATCCTGGTGGTTCTATCCTGGTGGTGCTATCCTGGTGGTGCTTCCCTGGTGGTGCTATCCTGGTGGTTCTATCCTGGTGGTGCTATCCTGGTGGTGCTTCCCTGGTGGTGCTATCCTGCTGGTGCTATCCTGATGGTGCTTCCCTGGTGGTGCTATCCTGGTGGTGCTTCCCTGGTGGTGCTATCCTGCTGGTGCTATCCTGATGGTGCTTCCCTGGTGGTGCTATCCTGGTGGTTCTATCCTGGTGGTGCTATCCTGCTGGTGCTATCCTGCTGGTGCTATCCTGCTGGTGCTATCCTGATGGTGCTATCAAGGTAATAGTATCCTGGTGGATAAAAGCTTATGCTAAAAGGCATATTATTATTATATTATATTATCACGCTATCAAATATGTCTTCTAAGCCTACCACATGTATTCTAAACCTGGCAATCGGCTTTCAGGGTGTCAGTCTTTGAACCCAGTGTAGAACATGATGAACCTGGGTTCACACTGGAAACGTTGAAGACAAAACTCTTGGCTTCTTAGTGAGTCGTTCTCCTTTTCCAGACAGTCTATCTCATTACGCGCTGCCTCCAGCTGCTCTTCCAAAGGCAGGGGCTTCTGGGTGTAATTATGCTCTGGGAATGGTAACTCTGCAACCTGGTTGGAACTGAATAAGATTCACTGTCAGGATATTTGTGAACTTGGATTTTCTGGTGACAACAGAAGTGGGGATAATGTAGCCTATTATAGCTGGTGTAAAATAGTTTAAGATTTTTGAAAAGTCAGTCACAATGTTAATGTGAACAATTCAGAATCTGTTTATTACTGTAACAAAACACGAAGTAGAGAAATACTCACCATGGATCACCAACTAACACCGCAGTCGGCTCCTCTGGCTGTTGTTTCAGGATTGACAGGGGCACTGTGAAAAGGGAAAGCTAACTGAACTATGATGGACAGAGTCATTTTTTGTTCATTTGCATTTTAAATGTTAACATTTTAAATTAGCAGCTGAATTTTCAAATGACATTAACGTTACACTGTATGTCTAAGAGGTCTCCTGGAATTGTCTAACGTTACCCCACAAAAACAAGCATGGCCCCTCCCTCACCTTCGTCAGCCCTGTCAGGCTCCTCATCAGGCTGCCTTCGCCAAAGCGTTTAGAGCACGGTGTTTTCCATCATCTATAATATAAATTCACTACGCAAAGTCATGAATATGTCAAACTTCGTGGCTTTTAGAGTAGATTTGACTAAGTTATGTGCTTTGGATATAGCTAGCAAGTAATCTGCCTAGCGACAGGCAGACAGTTAGGCTTTAGCTAATCATGCTATCTAAAAAGCTAGTTAATGTTACTGTACCTGAAAATGTGCACCGACATCCCCGCGTATTTCGTTGATCCACTAGCAACGGAGTTGTGGGACGGTAGGGAACCGTTATCTGCTTTTGTCCTCTTGTATGAGGTGCATAGGGTGGCGGGTAGCTTAGTGGTTAAGAGCGTTGTGCCAGTAACCGAAAGGTCGCTGGTTCTAATCCCCGAGCCGACTAGGTGAAAAATCTGTCGATGTGCCCTTGAGCAAGGCACTTAACCCTAATTGCTCCTGTAAGTCGCTCTGGATAAGAGCGTCTGCTAAATGACTGTAATGTGCACAGCAGTACGACATGCTATCTTAACTAGCTAACATCACACAACAACCTGGGGTTCACCCATAGGATTTCCCACCTCAGCCTCGCTTTAATTTCAAAATGGTGCCTGCGTGACTAAAGTGTATAGACAAGATTACATTGACAATAGTCTGATGAGTGACGGTATTATCAGTTTTCAAATTGTACATGAAGAGATGGGTGCAGCTTGTAATTGACAGATGCAGGGAAAGGAGCATCACTTTATCAAATCCTCCTTCAGAGTCACATGCAGGTAAAACTTCTATATAGTATCTGAAAGAGCATATTCTGCAGTTTCTATGACACTTACCTTTGTCAAATAACTCTCAAAATTCAAGAGGCGCAGCTCTATTTCCAAATGTCACTTTTTACAAGAATATCTGCGCTGTCCACTTGCGTGGCAGCATTGCTCTGCCTACTAAGCAGACTAGTAACACAATAAACATAACATTCGCTATTCTGTTTTCTTTTAAATGCATTTTCTTATTTCCACAATGTTTTTTTAGACCTGCCAAAACTAAATTATAATGACTTCTTTTTGATGGACTTGAACTAGTGGTTTTAGTTTTTAGTTTTAACCTAGAGTAACATAAACTAATGACAATGCTACTATGTGCTACACACAAAAAAAAAAAAAAAAAATGTATGCACGCATGACTGTAAGTCGCTTTGGATAAAAGCGTCTGCTAAATGGCATATTATAAATTATTATTATTATGTTCTTTGAAATAATAGTTTTTTCCTACTCCAATGTTAAGACCTTCATAAACACAACCAAATGACTGTTCTTCCGATATAATACAGTATATGAAATGTATTTATTAGACTGTTAGAATGTTGATGCGTCATCGGCTGGAAGTGTCCAATGGGCTTTAGGCCTACGTTTTTCACTAGGCCTATGTAGTATTATACCAAACATATCCTTTACTCTATCTAAACAAATAACTATTGTTGTTATATTTTTACATGTGTATATATTTCCACAAATATTTCTTCATGCAATGAATCCTTTATAATAGTTGATTCACTATTTATCAAACCTTGATGCTTATGTTTGCTGCTCCTTGTGGGTTGATCTGATACATATGGCAATACTGACGCCCTGCAACGTCCTCAACGTTCTCTAACGGGTATTTATAGGCTGAACGGCCAGGTGGCTCTAGGGTTAACAGGCCAAGGACATCACATACTGTACATACAGTGCTAAGTCTTTGTTAAAACATTGATTTATCTGAATGTGAATAGAACATCATTGTGACCTTGTTAAATCTGGCCAATTGTCTCCGTCTTAATGAGAAAGCGAGTCTGTCTTTCCTTCAGGGTCATTCTTAATGAGAAAGTGAGTCTCTTTCCTTCTGGAATCACTGCAGCTTTGATGCTAATATTCTTAATCCCACACTCGAGGGAAATCCTTTGTAAACACTATGCTAAAGTGTATTGACTTAGAGCTGATAATTTGGCACTCCGCCACAGTGTGTTGCAGGAGGCAGAGAATGTTCTTGTATAGTTTTAGAGACGATTCTCATTCTGTGGGGTTTAAACGGTTAATCAATCTGAATAACTGTCTGGAAAGCTAATTCTTATCATTAACATTACAGAATAATTTGATGGTGTGAAATAAAAAGTGGAGTTGAACAAAGTTGTTCAGAAGAGGTGCCAGATAACAACATTAGACAGCAGATGAAACAGTCTTTATAGACTAGGCTGTCTTATATAGGCTGTGCTACACCGAATATCAGCCAGACGGCATCCCTAATGGCACCCTAATCCCTAACTAGTGCACTACTTTTGACCAGAGCCCTATGGACCCTGGTTTACTTAGTGCACTTCATAGGGAATAGGGAGCCATTTGGGACGCATTCCCAGAATCTATTAGAACCCGTCTATTGCAAGATCAACATTTAGAGGCAACGTTCACAATGCATTTTAATTGAATTATTGTTTACAATGTGGCAGTGACCGCTGGATTATGGAACACAGCTTGGAGCGGTGAGCAGTATGGAACACAGCTTGGAGAGGTGAGCATTATGGAACACAGGTTGGAGAGGTGAGCATTATGGAACACAGCTTGGAGAGGTGAGCATTATGGAACACAGCTTGGAGAGGTGAGCATTATGGAACACATCTTGGAGAGGTGAGCATTATGGAACACAGCTTGGAGAGGTGAGCATTATGGAACACATCTTGGAGCGGTGAGCATTATGGAACACAGCTTGGAGCGGTGAGCATTATGGAACACAGCTTGGAGAGGTGAGCATTATGGAACACAGCTTGGAGTGGTGAGCATTATGGAACACAGCTTGGAGTGGTGAGCATTATGGAACACAGGTTGGAGAGGTGAGCATTATGGAACACAGCTTGGAGCGGTGAGCATTATGGAACACAGCTTGGAGCGGTGAGCATTATGGAACACAGCTTGGAGAGGTGAGCATTATGGAACACAGCTTGGAGTGGTGAGCATTATGGAACACAGCTTGGAGAGGTGAGCATTATGGATCACAGCTTGGAGAGGTGAGCATTATGGAACACAGCTTGGAGTGGTGAGCATTATGGAACACAGCTTGTAATGGTGAGCATTATGGAACACATCTTGTAATGGTGAGCATTATGGAACACAGCTTGGAGTGGTGAGCATTATGGAACACAGCTTGGAGCGGTGAGCATTATGGAACACATCTTGTAATGGTGAGCATTATGGAACACAGCTTGGAGAGGTGAGCATTATGGAACACATCTTGTAATGGTGAGCATTATGGAACACAGCTTGGAACGGTGAGCATTATGGAACACAGCTTGGAGAGGTGAGCATTATGGAACACATCTTGTAATGGTGAGCATTATGGAACACAGCTTGGAGTGGTGAGCATTATGGAACACAGCTTGGAGAGGTGAGCATTATGGAACACAGCTTGGAACGGTGAGCATTATGGAACACAGCTTGGAGTGGTGAGCATTATGGAACACAGCTTGGAGTGGTGAGCATTATGGAACACAGCTTGGAGTGGTGAGCATTATGGAACACAGCTTGGAGTGGTGAGCATTATGGAACACAGCTTGGAACGGTGAGCATTATGGAACACAGCTTGGAGTGGTGAGCATTATGGAACACAGCTTGGAGTGGTGAGCATTATGGAACACAGCTTGGAACGGTGAGCATTATGGAACACAGCTTGGAGTGGTGAGCATTATGGAACACAGCTTGGAGTGGTGAGCATTATGGAACACAGCTTGGAGTGGTGAGCATTATGGAACACAGCTTGGAACGGTGAGCATTATGGAACACAGCTTGGAGTGGTGAGCATTATGGAACACAGCTTGGAGTGGTGAGCATTATGGAACACAGCTTGGAGTGGTGAGCATTATGGAACACAGCTTGGAGTGGTGAGCATTATGGAACACAGCTTGGAGTGGTGAGCATTATGGAACACAGCTTGGAGTGGTGAGCATTATGGAACACAGGTTGGAGAGGTGAGCATTATGGAACACAGCTTGGAGAGGTGAGCATTATGGAACACAGCTTGGAGTGGTGAGCATTATGGAACACAGCTTGGAGTGGTGAGCATTATGGAACACAGCTTGGAGTGGTGAGCATTATGGAACACAGGTTGGAGAGGTGAGCATTATGGAACACAGCTTGGAGAGGTGAGCATTATGGAACACAGCTTGGAGTGGTGAGCATTATGGAACACAGCTTGGAGTGGTGAGCATTATGGAACACAGCTTGGAACGGTGAGCATTATGGATCACAGCTTGGTACGGACAGTAATATGGAACACACCTTGTAATGGTGAGCATTATGGAACACAGCTTGGAGAGGTGAGCATTATGGAACACATCTTGTAATGGTGAGCATTATGGAACACAGCTTGGAGAGGTGAGCATTATGGAACACATCTTGTAATGGTGAGCATTATGGAACACAGCTTGGAGAGGTGAGCATTATGGAACACATCTTGTAATGGTGAGCATTATGGAACACAGCTTGGAACGGTGAGCATTATGGAACACAGCTTGGAGAGGTGAGCATTATGGAACACATCTTGTAATGGTGAGCATTATGGAACACAGCTTGGAGTGGTGAGCATTATGGAACACAGCTTGGAGAGGTGAGCATTATGGAACACAGCTTGGAACGGTGAGCATTATGGAACACAGCTTGGAGTGGTGAGCATTATGGAACACAGCTTGGAGTGGTGAGCATTATGGAACACAGCTTGGAGAGGTGAGCATTATGGAACACAGCTTGGAGTGGTGAGCATTATGGAACACAGCTTGGAGCGGTGAGCATTATGGAACACAGCTTGGAGAGGTGAGCATTATGGAACACAGCTTGGAGTGGTGAGCATTATGGAACACAGCTTGGAGTGGTGAGCATTATGGAACACAGCTTGGAGAGGTGAGCATTATGGAACACAGCTTGGAACGGTGAGCATTATGGAACACAGCTTGGAGTGGTGAGCATTATGGAACACAGCTTGGAGTGGTGAGCATTATGGAACACAGCTTGGAACGGTGAGCATTATGGAACACAGCTTGGAGTGGTGAGCATTATGGAACACAGCTTGGAGTGGTGAGCATTATGGAACACAGCTTGGAGTGGTGAGCATTATGGAACACAGCTTGGAACGGTGAGCATTATGGAACACAGCTTGGAGTGGTGAGCATTATGGAACACAGCTTGGAGTGGTGAGCATTATGGAACACAGCTTGGAGTGGTGAGCATTATGGAACACAGCTTGGAGTGGTGAGCATTATGGAACACAGCTTGGAGTGGTGAGCATTATGGAACACAGCTTGGAGTGGTGAGCATTATGGAACACAGGTTGGAGAGGTGAGCATTATGGAACACAGCTTGGAGAGGTGAGCATTATGGAACACAGCTTGGAGTGGTGAGCATTATGGAACACAGCTTGGAGTGGTGAGCATTATGGAACACAGCTTGGAGTGGTGAGCATTATGGAACACAGGTTGGAGAGGTGAGCATTATGGAACACAGCTTGGAGAGGTGAGCATTATGGAACACAGCTTGGAGTGGTGAGCATTATGGAACACAGCTTGGAGTGGTGAGCATTATGGAACACAGCTTGGAACGGTGAGCATTATGGATCACAGCTTGGTACGGACAGTAATATGGAACACACCTTGTAATGGTGAGCATTATGGAACACAGATTGGAGCGATGAGCGTTATGGAACAGCTTGGAGCGGTGAGCATTATGGAACATATCTTGGAGCGGTGAGCATTATGGAACATATCTTGGAACGGTGAGCATTATGGAACACAGCTTGGAGAGGTGATAATTATGGAACACAGGTTGGAGAGGTGAGCATTATGGAACACAGCTTGGAGAGGTGAGCATTATGGAACACAGCTTGGAGCGGTGAGCATTATGGAACACAGGTTGGAGCGGTGAGCATTATGGAACACAGCTTGGAGCGGTGAGCATTATGGAACACAGCTTGGAGAGGTGAGCATTATGGATCACAGCTTGGAGAGGTGAGCATTATGGATCACAGCTTGGAGAGGTGAGCATTATGGATCACAGCTTGGAGAGGTGAGCATTATGGAACACAGCTTGGAACGGTGAGCATTATGGAACACAGCTTGGAGAGGTGAGCATTATGGATCACAGCTTGGAGAGGTGAGCATTATGGAACACAGCTTGGAACGGTGAGCATTATGGAACACAGCTTGGAGTGGTGAGCATTATGGAACACAGCTTGGAGTGGTGAGCATTATGGAACACAGCTTGGAACGGTGAGCATTATGGATCACAGCTTGGTACGGACAGTAATATGGAACACACCTTGTAATGGTGAGCATTATGGAACACAGATTGGAGCGATGAGCGTTATGGAACAGCTTGGAGCGGTGAGCATTATGGAACATATCTTGGAGCGGTGAGCATTATGGAACATATCTTGGAACGGTGAGCATTATGGAACACAGCTTGGAGAGGTGAGCATTATGGAACACAGCTTGGAGAGGTGAGCATTATGGAACACAGCTTGGAGTGGTGAGCATTATGGAACACAGCTTGGAGAGGTGAGCATTATGGATCACAGCTTGGAGAGGTGAGCATTATGGAACACAGCTTGGAGTGGTGAGCATTATGGAACACAGCTTGGAACGGTGAGCATTATGGATCACAGCTTGGAGAGGTGAGCATTATGGAACACAGCTTGGAGTGGTGAGCATTATGGAACACAGCTTGGAGAGGTGAGCATTATGGAACACAGCTTGGAGTGGTGAGCATTATGGAACACAGCTTGGAACGGTGAGCATTATGGAACACAGCTTGGAGTGGTGAGCATTATGGAACACAGCTTGGAGTGGTGAGCATTATGGAACACAGCTTGGAACGGTGAGCATTATGGATCACAGCTTGGAACGGTGAGCATTATGGAACACAGCTTGGAACGGTGAGCATTATGGAACACAGCTTGGAACGGTGAGCATTATGGAACACAGCTTGGAGTGGTGAGCATTATGGAACACAGCTTGGAACGGTGAGCATTATGGATCACAGCTTGGTACGGACAGTAATATGGAACACACCTTGTAATGGTGAGCATTATGGAACACAGATTGGAGCGATGAGCGTTATGGAACAGCTTGGAGCGGTGAGCATTATGGAACATATCTTGGAGCGGTGAGCATTATGGAACATATCTTGGAACGGTGAGCATTATGGAACACAGCTTGGAGAGGTGATAATTATGGAACACAGCTTGGAGCGGTGAGCATTATGGAACACAGCTTGGAGAGGTGAGCATTATGGAACACAGCTTGGAGAGGTGAGCATTATGGAACACATCTTGTAATGGTGAGCATTATGGAACACAGCTTGGAGCGGTGAGCATTATGGAACACAGCTTGGAGTGGTGAGCATTATGGAACACAGCTTGGAGCGGTGAGCATTATGGAACACAGCTTGGAGAGGTGAGCATTATGGATCACAGCTTGGAGAGGTGAGCATTATGGAACACAGCTTGGAGTGGTGAGCATTATGGAACACAGCTTGGAACGGTGAGCATTATGGATCACAGCTTGGAGAGGTGAGCATTATGGAACACAGCTTGGAGTGGTGAGCATTATGGAACACAGCTTGGAGTGGTGAGCATTATGGAACACAGCTTGGAACGGTGAGCATTATGGATCACAGCTTGGTACGGACAGTAATATGGAACACACCTTGTAATGGTGAGCATTATGGAACACAGATTGGAGCGATGAGCGTTATGGAACAGCTTGGAGCGGTGAGCATTATGGAACATATCTTGGAGCGGTGAGCATTATGGAACATATCTTGGAACGGTGAGCATTATGGAACACAGCTTGGAGAGGTGATAATTATGGAACACAGGTTGGAGAGGTGAGCATTATGGAACACAGGTTGGAGTGGTGAGCATTATGGAACACAGCTTGGAGAGGTGAGCATTATGGAACACAGGTTGGAGTGGTGAGCATTATGGAACACAGCTTGGAGAGGTGTATATTATGGAAACAACTTGGAGCGGCGAGCGTTATGGAACACAGCTTGGAGCGGTGAGCATTATGGAACAGATCTTGGAGAGGTGTATATTATGGAAACAACTTGGAGCGGCGAGCGTTATGGAACACAGCTTTGGCTTTGAGCGTTATGGAACACAGCTTGTAAACTTGACCGCTGGCCATGTCCCTTCCGTCTTCAAGAGAGCGAGAGTTGCTCCCCTTCTCAAAAAACCAACACTCGACCCCACTGATGTCAACAACTACAGACCAGTATCCCTTCTTTCTTTTCTTTCCAAAACTATTGAGCGTGCCGTCTTTAGCCAACTCTCTTGCTATCTCTCTCAGAATGACCTTCTTGATCCAAACCAATCAGGTTTCAGGACTGGTCATTCAACTGAGACTGCTCTTCTCTGTGTCACGGAAACTCTCCGCACTGCTAAAGCTAACTCTCTCTCCTCTGCTCTTGTCCTTCTAGACCTGTCTGCTGCCTTTGATACTGTGAACCATCAGATCCTCCTCTCCACCCTCTCCGAGCTGGGCATCTCCGGCGCGGCTCACTCCTGGATTGCGTCCTACCTGACCGGTCGCTCCTACCAAGTGGCGTGGCGAGAAGCTGTCTCCGCACCACGTGCTCTCACCACTGGTGTCCCCCAAGGCTCAGTTCTAGGCCCTCTCCTTTTCTCCCTATACACCAAGTCACTTGGCTCTGTCATATCCTCACATGGTCTCTCCTATCATTGCTACGCTGACGATACACAACTAATCTTCTCCTTTCCCCCTTCTGATAACCAGGTGGCGAATCGCATCTCTGCATGTCTGGCAGACATATCAGTATGGATGACGGATCACCACCTCAAGCTGAACCCTGGCAAGACGGAGCTGCTCTTCCTCCCGGGGAAGGACTGCCCGTTCCATGATCTCGCCATCACGGTTGACAACTCCGCTGTGTCCTCCTCCCAGAGTGCGAAGAGCCTAGGCGTGACCCTGGACAACACCCTGTCGTTCTCCGCCAACATCAAGGCGGTGACCCGCTCCTGCAGGTTCATGCTCTACAACATTCGGAGAGTACGACCCTGCCTTACACAGGAAGCGGCACAGGTCCTGGTCCAGGCGCTTGTCATCTCCCGTCTGGACTACTGCAACTCGCTGTTGGCTGGCCTCCCTGCCTGTGCCATTAAACCCCTACAACTCATCCAGAATGCCGCAGCCCGTCTGGTGTTCAACCTTCCCAAGTTCTCTCACGTCACCCCCCCTCCTCCGCACACTCCACTGGCTTCCAGTTGAAGCTCGCATCCGCTACAAGACCATGGTGCTTGCCTATGGAGCAGTGAGGGGAACGGCACCTCTGTACCTTCAGGCTCTGATCAGTCCCTACACCCAAACGAGAGTATTGCGCTCATCCACCTCTGGCCTGCTGGCTCCCCTTCCTCTGCGGAAGCATAGTTCCCGCTCAGCCCAGTCAAAACTGTTCGCTGCTCTGGCACCCCAATGGTGGAACAAGCTCCCCCACGACGCCAGGACAGCGGAGTCACTCACCACCTTCCGGAGACATTTGAAACCCCACCTCTTTAAGGAATACCTGGGATAGGATAAAGGAATCATTCTACCCCCCCCCCCAATTGTAAAGTGGTTATCCCACTGGCTATAGGGTGAACGCACCAATTTGTGAGCCGCTCTGGCTAAGAGCGTCTGCTAAATGACGTTAATGTGCCCTTGAGCAAGGCACTTAACCCTAATTGCTCCTGTAAGTCGCTCTGGATAAGAGCGTCTGCTAAATGACTAAAATGTCAAATGTAAAATGTAATGGTGAGCATTATGGAACACAGCTTGGGGAGGTGAGCATTATGGAACACATCTTGGAGAGGTGAGCATTATGGAACACATCTTGGAGAGGTGAGCATTATGGAACACATCTAGGAGAGGTGAGCATTATGGAACACAGCTTGTAATGGTGAGCATTATGGAACACATCTTGGAGAGGTGAGCATTATGGAACACAGCTTGTAATGGTGAGCATTATGGAACACATCTTGGAGAGGTGAGCATTATGGAACACATCTAGGAGAGGTGAGCATTATGGAACACAGCTTGTAATGGTGAGCATTATGGAACACAGCTTTGAACTGTGAATAATATGGAACACAGCTTGGAACGGTGAGCATTATGGAACACAGCTTGGTACGGACAGTAATATGGAACACACCTTGTAATGGTGAGCATTATGGAACACAGATTTGAGCGATGAGCGTTATGGAACAGATTGGAGCGATGAGCGTTATGGAACATCTTGGAGAGGTGAGCATTATGGAACATATCTTGGAGAGGTGAGCATTATGGAACACATCTAGGAGAGGTGAGCATTATGGGAACACCCAGCTTGGAGCGGTGATCATTATGGAACCACAGGTTGGAGAGGTGGGAGCCATTATGGAACACAGGTTGGAGAGGTTGAGCATATGGGAACACAGCCTTGGAGGGGTTGAGCCATTATTGGAACACAGTCGGAGCTTGTTGAGCATTATGGAAACCATTATGGAACCTTTGGAGCTTGGAGCGGAGAGAGTTCTCCTCCATCTCTCAGCGGTCTTCAAGACACCACAGTACAGTGTTCTACTTATTCAGCAGGCATCAAAAGATCAAAGTACATAGTTATACTCCCTCAGTTGGCTTCCAGACACCACTTTACAGGGTTATCCTACCTCAGCAGGTTTCAAGACACCACAGTACAGAATTCTCATCCCTCCCTCAGAAGGCTTCAACACACCATAGTACAGAGTTCTCCTCCCTCAGCAGGCTTCAAGACACCTCAGTACAGAGTTATCTTCCCTCAGCATGTTCAAGACACCACAGTACAGAGTTCTCCTCCTTCCTTCAGCACGCTTCAAGACACCACAGTTCAGAGTTCCCCTCGCTCAGCAGGCTTCAAGAAACCACTGTTCAGAGTTCTACTTCCTCAGCAGGCTTCAATAACCACAGTACAGAGTTCTCCTCCCTCAGCAGGCTTCAATACACCACAGTATAGAGTTATCCTCCTTCAGCAGGCTTCAATAACCACAGTTCATTTCCCCTCGTTCATTACGCTTCAAGAAACCACAGTTCAGAGTTCTCCTCCCTCAGCAGGCTTCAACACACCACAGTACAGAGTTCCCATCCCTCCCTCAGCAAGCTTCAAGACACCACAGTTCAGAGTTCCCATCGCTCAGCAAGCTTCAAGACACCACAGTACAGAGTTCTCTTCCCTCAGCATGTTCAAGACACCACAGTACAGAGTTCTCCTCCTTCCTTCAGCACGGTTCAAGACACCACAGAATAGAATTCCCTTCCCTCAGCACACTTCAAGACACCACAGTTCAGAGTTCCCCTCGCTCAGCAAGCTTCAAGACACCACCGTACAGAGTTCTCCTCCTTCCTTCAGGACACTTCCAGGCACCACAGTACAGAGTACCCCTCCCTCAGCACACTTCAAGACACCACAGTTCAGAGTTCCCCTCGCTCAGCAAGCTTCAAGAAACCACAGTTCAAAGTTCTCCTCTCTCAGCAGGCTTCAATAACCACAGTACAGAGTTTCCTCCCTAAGCAGGCTTCCAGATACCACAGTACAGAGTTCCCTCCCTCAATCAGCACGCTTCAAGACACCACAGTTCAGAGTTCCCCTAACTCAGCAGGCTTCAATACACCACAGTATAGAGTTATCCTCCTTCAGCAGGCTTCTATAACCACAGTTCATTTCCCCTCGTTCATTACGCTTCAAGAAACCACAGTTCAGAGTTCTCCTCCCTCAGCAGGCTTCAACACACCACAGTACAGATTTCTCCTCCCTCAGCAGGCTTCAACACACCACAGTACAGATTTATCCTCCCTCAGAAGGCTTCAACACACCATAGTACAGAGTTCTCCTCCCTTCCTCAGTACGCTTCAATAACCACAGTACAGAGTTCTCCTCAATCAGCAGGTTTCAAGACACCACAGTACAGAGTTTCTCTCCCTCTCTAAGCAGGCTTCCAGGCACCACAGTTCAGAGTCCCCTCGCTCAGCAAGCTTCAAGACACCACAGTACAGAGTTCTCCTCAATCAGCAGGCTTCCAGGCACCACAGTACAGAATTCTCATCCCTCCCTCAGCAAGCTTCAAGAAACCACAGTACAGAGTTCTCATCCCTCCCTCAGCAAGCTTCAAGACACCACAGTACAGAGTTCTCCTCAATCAGCAGGTTTCAAGACACCACAGTACAGAATTCTCATCCCTCCCTCAGCAGGCTTCCAGGCACCACAGTACAGAATTCTCATCCCTCCCTCAGCAAGTTTCAAGACACCACAGTACAGAGTTCTCATCCCTCCCTCAGCAAGCTTCAAGACACCACAGTTCAGAGTTCTCCTCCCTCAGCACACTTCAAGACACCACAGTTCAGAGTTTGCCTCGCTCAGCAAGCTTCAAGACACCACCGTACAGAGTTCTCCTCCTTCCTTCAGCACGCTTCAAGACACCACAGTACAGAGTACCCCTCCCTCAGCACACTTCAAGACACCACAGTTCAGAGTTCCCCTCGCTCAGCAAGCTTCAAGACACCACCGTACAGAGTTCTCCTCCTTCCTTCAGGACACTTCCAGGCACCACAGTACAGAGTACCCCTCCCTCAGCACACTTCAAGACACCACAGTTCAGAGTTCCCCTCGCTCAGCAAGCTTCAAGACACCACAGTACAGAGTTCTCCTCAATCAGAAGGTTTCAATACACCACCGTACAGAGTGCCTCTCCCTCTCTAAGCACGCTTCGAGGCACCACAGTTCAGAGTTCCCCTCGCTCAGTAAGCTTCAAGAAACCACAGTACAGAGTTCCCTCCCTCAATCAGCACACTTCAACACACCACAGTACAGAGTTCCCTCCCTCCCTCAGCAAGCTTCAAGACACCACAGTACAGAGTTCTCCTCCCTCAGCAGCCTTCAACACACCACAGTACAGAGTTCTCATCCCCCCCCTCAGCAAGCTTCAAGACACCACAGTACAGAGTTCCTCTCCCTCTCTAAGCAGGCTTCCAGACACCACAGTACAGAGTTCCCTCCCTCAATCAGCAGGCTTCAAGACACCACAGTTCAGAGTTCCCCTCGCTCAGCAGGCTTCAAGAAACCACCGTTCAGAGTTCTCCTTCCTCAGCAGGCTTCAATAACCACAATACAGAGTTCTGCTCCCTCAGAAGGCTTCAATACACCACAGTACAGAGTTATCATCCCTCCCTCAGCAAGCTTCAAGACACAACAGTACAGATTTATCCTCCCTCAGAAGGCTTCAACACACCATAGTACAGAGTTCTCCTCCCTTCCTCAGTACGCTTCAATAACCACAGTACAGAGTTCTCCTCAATCAGCAGGTTTCAAGACACCACAGTACAGAGTTTCTCTCCCTCTCTAAGCAGGCTTCCAGGCACCACAGTTCAGAGTCCCCTCGCTCAGCAGGCTTCAAGACACCACAGTACAGAGTTCTCTTCCCTCGGCATGTTCAAGACACCACAGTACAGAGTTCTCCTCCTTCCTTCAGCACGCTTCAAGACACCACAGAACAGAGTTCTCCTCCCTCAGCACATTTCAAGACACCATAGTTCAGAGTTCGCCTCGCTCAGCAAGCTTCAAGACACCACAGTACAGAGTTCTCCTCAATCAGCAGGTTTCAAGAAACCACAGTACAGAGTTCTCCTCCCTCAGTAGGCTTCAATACTCCACAGTACAGATTTCTCCTCCCTCAGCAGGCTTCAATACACCACAGTACATATTTCTCCTCCCTCAGAAGGCTTCAACACACCACAGTACAAAGTTCTCATCCCTCCCTCAGCAAGCTTCAAGACACCACAGTTCAGAGTTCCCCTCGCTCAGCAAGCTTCAAGACACCACAGTACAGAGTTCTCTTCCCTCAGCATGTTCAAGACACCACAGTACAGAGTTCTCCTCCTTCCTTCAGCACGGTTCAAGACACCACAGAATAGAATTCCCTTCCCTCAGCACACTTCAAGACACCACAGTTCAGAGTTCCCCTCGCTCAGCAAGCTTCAAGACACCACCGTACAGAGTTCTCCTCCTTCCTTCAGGACACTTCCAGGCACCACAGTACAGAGTTCCCCTCCCTCAGCACACTTCAAGACACCACAGTTCAGAGTTCCCCTCCCTAAGCAGGCTTCCAGATACCACAGTACAGAGTTCCCTCCCTCAATCAGCACGCTTCAAGACACCACAGTTCAGAGTTCCCCTAACTCAGCAGGCTTCAAGAAACCACCGTTCAGATTTCTCCTCCCTCAGAAGGCTTCAACACACCACAGTACAAAGTTCTCATCCCTCCCTCAGCAAGCTTCAAGACACCACACTACAGAGTTCCCCTCGCTCAGCAGGCTTCAAGAAACCACCGTTCAGAGTTCTCCTTCCTCAGCAGGCTTCAATAACCACAATACAGAGTTCTGCTCCCTCAGAAGGCTTCAATACAACCACAGGTAAGCAGAGGTTATCATCGCGCCTCCCTCCAGCAAGCTTCATCAAGACACAACATACAGATTTTTATATCCTCCGCTCAGAAGGCTTCAACACGCCTATATCGAGTAGTTCTCTCTCCCTCCCTGCCTCAGTCGCTTCAATACCACATACAGATTCTCCTCAATCACAGGTTTCAAGACACCACGTAGGCAGCGTTTCCTCTCTGCGCCTCTCTAAGCAGCTTCCAGCATCCACATTCAGAGTCCCCTCGCTCATCAGGCTTCACGACACCACAGTAGTCCGAGTTCTCTTTCGTCTCCAGGAGAAAGTGGCATGTTCAAGACCCCACTCAGATTTCCCCCCTTTCCTTCACACGCTTCAGAAAACCACAGAACGATTCTCCCCCCTGCACATTTAAGACCCCATATTCAGATTCCCTCGCTCAAAAGCTTAAAGACACCACAGTACAGAGTTCTCCTAAATCAGCAGGTTTAAAGAAACCATGTTAGAGTTCTATTCCTCAGCGGGGCTTCAATAA